>VXBL01000174.1:10694-42827 GCA_013400195.1 Aramus guarauna | reverse complement strand
AAAAAAAAAAAAAGGCAAACCAGCCTGTCCTGGTTTCAGGAGGGACTGAGTTAATTTTCTTCCTAGTAGCAGGTATAGTGCTGTGTTTTGGATTTAGGATGAGAATAATGTTGATAACATTATTGTTGTTGCTAGGCAATGTTTACACTAGGTCAAGGACTTTTCAGGTTCTCACGCTGTCCCAGTGAGTAGACTGGGGGTGCACAAGAAGCTGGGAGGGCACACGACCAGGACAGCTGACCCCAACTGGCCAAAGGGATATTCCATACCATATGATGTCATGCTCAGTATATAACTTGGGGGAAGCTGGCCAGGGGTTTGAACCACGGCGCAGAAACTAGCAGGGCATCAGCGGTCTGAGAGTGGTGAGCAATTGTGCTGTGCATCACTAGTTTTGTATATTCTATTTATTATTTTCATCATCATTATCATCTTCCTTTTCTGTCATATTAAACTGTCTTCATCTCAACCCATGAGTTTTATCTTTTTTTCCTGATTCTCTCCTCCATCCCACTGTGCGGGGGGGGTGAGCAAACGGCTGTGGCCTGCCAGGGTAAACCATGCCACAACCAACCAACCAAAAACACCCAAAACCATCGTGAGCCATGGAGGAACACTTCTCAGGCTCTGTGGTCAAGTGGCACAGTGTAGCTCTCAGCTCTGTGCCCTGATTCTTTTTCCCCTTCCTGTCACAGAAGTCAGGATGCCGAAGTGCCTGGAGGGAGTAGGCAGTGGCATAGCCCAGGGCAGTACTAATTCTAGCCGTCAGGCAGTTGGGGCAATTGCCCTTCAATACTTGTCTCCGCATCCTGCCAGTTATATGGCTGAATAAAATGGGACCTTAGAAGCTGTTAACTTGTTTCAGTGTGTAAAATATTTATGAATATTAAGTAGTAGTATTGTTTTTATTAACTATTTGTAAGTTAAATTAGAGAAACCAGATATTATACTAAGTAAATAAATGTTTTGATTGCAGATGTGGAAGACCTGTCACCTTCTGAAAACAAAAATGCCACAAAAAAAATGAAAATGATTCCAACCTTGCTGTTATTGAAGACAGTAAGAGCAGAACTCAGTCCAAAGTGGGCACTCTTAGGTGAAATAAAACATGTATTTTGATACATGTATGTTGATACTTCTGTCAATTGAAAAAAACCCAACAAACCAAACCAAAAAACCCAACACTTCCCAATCTGTTTTAGTGATTTCTGTAGATGGCTCTCATTACCTTCATAATGTGGCTCCCTAATACAAGCAAAGCTTCTACTGTCTCAGCAGGCATTACTATGGCTCAAGCTTCATGATTTTCTGATTGGAGCGCTGTTAATCATCACAATTTTTCTCTTTTGTTGGTTCACACAGGTTTGTGCAATGCAGTCTGATTCATTGTGTTTACAAGTGCTGAGCATCAATTTCTTTTATGATAATTCTTGGGAGAGCTGAAAATCAAGATAACTGAGACTGCTTTTTGTTGATAAGGAAACAGTATTGCTATAACTGTTTCTAATTACTGAGTTAAAAGAACAAAACCAGCTCCAACACTCTTAAATCTATTAACAAAATGCAGCTTTCACATTTAGAGACTGCTGTTCAGTCATAGGGTAGGTATTTAGTTACTCTGTGGGAATGTACTAGAAGTTAGGCTTGGTCTAAGAGTCCTGATGCTGAAGGATATAGCTACATGTATATATCTGAATGTGAAGATCAGGAATAAGGGAGGAATTGGCCTCAAACAGCACAGGTAGCTGACCAAGCTATTAAGAAATTAACATGTAACCAGGCNCCCCTTCCATGAGATAAGTCAAGTCATATAAGAAGATAGTCATAGAAGACAGTGCATAATAGGTTACTGTCTCCTCACAGTGTGTTTCAATCATACTTCAGTCAGCCATTCTCTTGTAGTGGAAAAGTAATTTTAATTATAGTTCCTGTCTACATTATCAGATGACACATGTAATTAACACCCAGCTACTCTGAAGGCTTTTGGATGTTACAGCTGTTATTGAGAGTAACGTGCCTGTCCACCCCTTTGTTAACTACGGCTCATTTGGTCTTGCTTTCCCACATACCTCAATTCTTTTGCTTTGCTCCCTAGACATTTAAGAGGATAATGTTTATTTATGTAATTTAAATTCATTTAACTTAACAAACACCCAACAAAATGGCTGTTTAAGACAAGAGTTTTGTTCATCTCTGTTATCACTGAAAGCAAAATTACCTGAAGATTATGTTGGTATTACATTGGAAGAGCTTTGCCAGTAGAAGGTCCCCAATTCTGGAATGACTTTGCCTTAATCTTATATACATAAAACTCACTTTTGATGCTTTTCAACTCTTGTATGGTAGAAGAATATTCCTTTCACTTTTTAAGGGAAAATAATACTCACTTATGTAGGTTCTGGTGAGTAAATAGTACATTGGTAGTATCGTATACACATACTGTGAGACAGTAGTAAGTGCATGNAATAAAAATACATTTATTGTGTTGCTTCCATAGTTTTTCTAAAGAATGAAGATTCAAATCTAGTTTTCATCTTCAGGTTCACTCTAGACATTCTGGCCTGTTAGTGCAACAGCTTGTTTGAGTGGGATTTCATTTCTCAAAACTTTTTTTGTTGTTATTTTGCTGCTGAAAAATAGATGTATCTCTTTACATACTTCTTTCTTTAGTATGATGTTGCAGCCTATTACACTACAGTATTTACTGGGCATATGTGATTTTAATTACTCTGATTCCATTCCAGATTTTACAGTAAAGATGATCAAGATACTCCTTTTTTCCCCCAAGACTTTTAAGTTGCAAAATACATTGTCCTTGAAAAAGTAAGTCTTTCTGTTATTGTGAGAAAATGTAGGAGGATCAGTAGGTGACTAAAAGGTTTACAATTTTATACACATCAACAGTATCTCTTCTATGTTATCATGTACTGCAATGCAAAGAGAAGTACTGAAAAGTACTTTAATGCTTTTTGTCTTTAGTGCAGCCTGATTCTACCCAAATAAAACTTTTCTATTATCACTGTAGTGTTTTCAACAAAGTGTTGCAGTAGAATGTTTGCTTCTGACAAGATATATGTTATCATGACTGTTACGTGTTGAATCTAATTTAAATTTTAAATGTTTTTATTAAATATCTTTCAAAATACAGAAATTATGGAAATGTACAGCAGTTTGTATGGTGAAGGCCTGAGAGGAGCTTCTACTTGTTACTATGATACAAATAATGAATAATTCTGCTTCTTAGCCAGTCATAGCATGTCGTTTTAAATGAGGTGAAAAAATAAGGGGAAGTACTTGGTGCAGTATCATGTGAATGAAACATACTGAAGCAATACATAGGGAGTTGAGGCACTTTATTTATCTCTCCATTTAGATTAACTCCAAGGAAAGCAAGGAGTTTGCAGTTGTTGAATTGCAGTGTTCCCAAAAGCATTACGAGTTTCCGTTTCGACTATACGCACACTTCAGTGCATCAAATGGAACAAAGGTATGAACCACTCGTTGACAGTGCCTATTTGTTTCTTTATGCACGTTGAATGTACCTTTTCCAGAGAGCTTCAGATGCTTTTCATTCTTATTTGCAGGCTAGTATTTAGATATAGATAATAGAAGGTCATTCTTTTAAGCTTTATCTTAGAAGTTTGGTTTGTAGTTGGCTCCTCTACTCTGTGTGCTTGCTTACAACTTGCTCAAAAGAACTGGTTTGGGACTTGGCAGCGCACAGCATGGTCCTGGATGCACCTACCTCATATACTCCCATATATTTTCCTGACAGTATCTAAACTGTATAATGACATGTTGAAACGCTGAAATGCTATAGCGAGTGATATTCTGGACATCCTATTGAGAGGCAGCAAAGCTTGACTTGAGGGCGGCTTAAATGCATTTCTCAGCATACGAGTTATGTGTGCACTCTGGTATAGCGCTTGCAGTCTGTGTCATTGTAACAACATTAGATTCAAGTCAAAGGAACTGTATCAGGGTGAATTTTAAGTAGTTCAGTTGACAGAACAAGTTATTCCAGGCATACATTTAGATGAACCTATCTTGTCACTATGGGGTTTGTATATGAAGCTGTGTGCTTGGTCTTTGTGTCCCATGAACCCTCATTAAAGCACTGCCTCGTTGGGAGGCTGTTAAATCACAACCCAGAGGTTAAGCATGGATTGTCAGCTGTTAGGGCAGTATCTGATAAAATTGATTCTTTAAGTCTCTATATAGTTTCTCTGACTAACTTTGCTCTTTCTATTTACAGAATAATAAACAATTCGTATCTAATACTTCTGAAGAAATAAGAGAAAAGTATGAGACTTTTATTGCAGACTTGAAGAAGCAAGATTTCCTGCTCAGAGAAACTTTTCCACCAGAAGCAGAATCTCTAGCTTCTATAAAATTGCAAAAGGCTTGTACAACTTTCATGTTTACACTTTTCTGTCCTTAAGATTTGTTTTAGTTTCTAATTTTCTGAATGTGGTAAATGTTGTCTAGATTACAGTGATACAGCCATAGGTTAAGGGAAACTGTTTATATGTAAATGTTTTGAAATACTTTTTTCCAGAATATTGAGTGAATGTTCCAAATACTTAAACACATTAAAAGCAAATGTAGTCATATTCATTATAGTTTTGGTTTTTTGAGGCACTATCCAGATGTCACAGGCTTGATGTAGATCATATTGGAATCAGTAACAGGACCTCCTCAGTGGTAATAGCAGTTGGATTCTGCTCCATAAAGCACTCTTCAACGTTTTACTGCTATTTAAAATGGTTGTAGTGTGACAGAATTTTTTTTCCCTTTTACTTTCTCACTGTACTTTATCTACTTCTCTCTTCTATCATGGTAAGCTTCTATTATAGGGCACAACTGGCACATAGATTATATCCAGCAATGTTGAAAGGTCCACATATAACCTTTAGTGATCTCAGAAGCTGTGTGGTTGATGCCATATAAACAAGGAACGTAGAATGTCCAAACTTGTGTGAGAACTGTTTAAAGGGTCAAGTTTAATAGCAGTTTCTGGAGTTGTAGAACAGTGAGAAAAAGCTCAAGGAGATGCTTTAACAATGTTCCTCAGAAAAACATGAGAAAATCTGATTTCACAACTCTTTTCCATGTATGAATTGCACTAACTTTTCATGGCCTTTCTATTCTCCTGTAGGCGTGTTGCTCCAATTTTTTATTTTCACAGGAATAATGTCTTTCCCACCAGAGCTTTCTGAACTAGAGATCTAGTGTCGTCTGTTAGAGATGTTACAAAACACCAGCCATTTTGAACCATCTGTTCTTTTACCAACTGTGCAAAAAAGGAAGTGGCTGGAATCTGCACACTATTATGTCCATGTACCTGATAGTACAATGTACTGATAAAGACACCCAGCAAATCAACTTCTGTCTTCTCCAACACTTTATGTCTCAATTTTCAAGAGACATCATGGCCATCTGGCCTCTCATGCTCCCCATTTGAAAGAATTTATAAAAGCAAACCTCCCCTTCAGTTCAATGGGACTGAAGAAATTATACTAAGCGTAAATGAACATTGTACACTGTATTGTTTATGAGAATAGGAAAGTTTAATTATCTGTGTGAGAACTTCACTGTCATGACTTGCATCTTCGTCTTTTCATTGAATTGTGTTTATTTTACTACCGTTACTTCTAGAAGAAGCCATCCATTCAAGTGCTATATGTCAGGAAGTTAGTGATTTTGTAGAATTGATCTGGGCAGAAGCTATTGGCCACCTGGATAGCTTACTACTTGAACCAGTAAACAACATAAGCCTACATGATGTAAGTTAATTCTTGTTATTCTGTGAGAATGAATACGTAAATGCTATCAGAAGTAATTTTTTTCCCAGCAAATGCATATGTTTCAGATCGGGATTGGTAATTACACTTTTGATACTCCTGCACTTCAACAAATCCGTACTTCAGAAATTTTCATCTCAAATTTTGCTTCAGAATCATGATGCTAAAAACATGGTGCATTCCCCAGGGCAGATGGCTCTTTTCCATTTTATAGCAATTTACACAATTTTTATGGGAGGATCCCCCTTCCATGAGATAAGTCAAGTCATATAAGAAGATAGTCATAGAAGACAGTGCATAATAGGTTACTGTCTCCTCACAGTGTGTTTCAATCATACTTCAGTCAGCCATTCTCTTGTAGTGGAAAAGTAATTTTAATTATAGTTCCTGTCTACATTATCAGATGACACATGTAATTAACACCCAGCTACTCTGAAGGCTT
The DNA here is from genome assembly GCA_013400195.1 of Aramus guarauna. Taxonomy (NCBI): domain Eukaryota; kingdom Metazoa; phylum Chordata; class Aves; order Gruiformes; family Aramidae; genus Aramus; species Aramus guarauna. The sequence continues at coordinate 36,581 of VXBL01000174.1, read as the reverse complement.
TTGGATGTTACAGCTGTTATTGAGAGTAACGTGCCTGTCCACCCCTTTGTTAACTACGGCTCATTTGGTCTTGCTTTCCCACATACCTCAATTCTTTTGCTTTGCTCCCTAGACATTTAAGAGGATAATGTTTATTTATGTAATTTAAATTCATTTAACTTAACAAACACCCAACAAAATGGCTGTTTAAGACAAGAGTTTTGTTCATCTCTGTTATCACTGAAAGCAAAATTACCTGAAGATTATGTTGGTATTACATTGGAAGAGCTTTGCCAGTAGAAGGTCCCCAATTCTGGAATGACTTTGCCTTAATCTTATATACATAAAACTCACTTTTGATGCTTTTCAACTCTTGTATGGTAGAAGAATATTCCTTTCACTTTTTAAGGGAAAATAATACTCACTTATGTAGGTTCTGGTGAGTAAATAGTACATTGGTAGTATCGTATACACATACTGTGAGACAGTAGTAAGTGCATGGCACAAATCGGCAAATACATAAAGGAAATGCTGTTTGTGGTAATGCTTTTTATGAGGTGCAATTGTTTGAATATTAAGATTCCTAACATATTTCAGGTAGGTGAAATTTTAGAAATATTTGATAAATAATTTTCAATCATTGGTAACTTTTGCAAGAGCTGAACCATAGACCTAAAAGACTCCGTATTGCCATGCATTGACCTGTAAGACTATGAAAAAAATGTTTTCACTAACTCTTCCCACTTATAATTAATTTGCAAGAGAAATAGCATTGGTATTGAATGAAAAAAATCTCTGGATTTTTGAAACATGCTAATTAAGTGGGTTGCTGTTCAGTTAGATTAACCCTCCATTTTTTTTCCCAGAGGCATTTGTGAGACAGAGACCAGCCTTAGATCTATATTGAACTGCAGTAAGACATTGTTATACAGCATCTAATGTCAACGTTTTACTTGCTGTTGCCTGTCAGTCATGTAAATTAAAAAGCATTTTGCCTTATTCCTCCTGCCTTGAAAAGACAAAATAATATAGAATATTCTGTGAAAAATTTCCAATTGATAAGGAGTATACAGATAAAAGCAAATCTATATCCTGTCTGTTGGGACAAACTGTCTAAAATTAATCATTACTTTTGTTCATCTGTAGGTTACCCTTTATAAATAAGACTTCTACTCTGCTTTAGGTCTTTTGGGATAAACTAGTGCATTTAGACATTTAGTAAGAAATTTATTATCCTCTATTTTCTGTTATTTCATCAGTGTGTTAAAGCTGACAATATGAATTGACAAGATGTTAAGGAGCATTATCTTTCAATCTGATTCAGATTCTGTTGTATTTCTGGGAGGTTATTTTACTGTCTCTTTGCTCTGCTTAAGGTACTTTACAACTAGCTCAGTATAAGGGCAGAATAATATCTAACTTTTGCATACTGTTTTCATATCCTAGCTGCAAGAAAATATTTTGTGGGTATTGCACTAACGAGTTAAAGTTTTATTTCAGTGTGGAATTAAATGATCCATTTTGAGTATTTATTGCTTTGTGTTCTTTCTGCAATTTTGCAATAGCTTTCAGTTTAATAATCTCTTCTTTTAAAGGTGAGCAAAGCAGAAAGTATTTTACTCCAAGTGAAGAATGCACTGGATGAGGGAACTAATGAGGTGGCACTACAAAAGATGATGATGGAATTCTATCAAGTTATATGTCACAAAACTGAAGTAGACTATAAAGTTTCCAAAAATCTGTTATCTAGAAAACAGGACCTGTGTCAGGTAACTTTTCCAGATTGCTAGTAAGTCCTGATCTGCACTGTGCTACACCAGTTTTGAACATGCGCACGAGATAAATTTGCAGGATACTTGCACAGCTAGTCACAAGCTGTCCATTTAAAAAACTAATTTATTGGAATCTTATGAATAGAGTAATGTTCACGGGGGGAGCTCAGTGTTCTGAACAGGAAGACCAGTTGCTGTCCAGATAGTGACAGGAGTTTCCATTGCAGTCATTGTTGTGGTGGCATCTTCAGCTGGATGAAATGAGAATCACAGAACTGTTGTTATCTTCCAGCTGACCCTAACAACTACTCCAGGAAATAAACAATCTATTTCTATTGTTATATTTTGCACATAGTTCAAGATAATCTAAGCTATTTTAACTATATACAAAGACTGTTCTGTGTAACCTTTCCTTTCCTGCATATGCAGGTACAGTTTCTAGAGACTATTTAAAATTACCAATCTATGTACAGCTTGGCCTGCACAGCACAAACTGCTTGGGGGAGTTCCCTGGCCTGCCTGGATTGTTAGCACAAGAAGTTAGTCAGCACATCATAGAATCATCTAGGTTAGAAAAGACCTTTAAGATCATCAAGTCCAACCGCTAACCTAACCTTGCCATCCCACCACTAAACCATGTCCTTAAGCACCTCATCTATCCTTCTTTTAAATACCTCCAGGGACGGGCACTCAACCACCTCCCTGGGCAGCCCATTCCAGAGCCTGACAACCCTTTCTGTGAAGAAGTTTTTCCTAATGTCTAACCTAAACCTGCCCTGGTGCAACTTTAGACCATTCCCCGTGGTCCTATCGCTTGTTACCAGGGAGAAGAGGCCGACCCCCACCTCACTACAACCTCCTTTCAGGTAGTTGTAGAGGGCGATAAGGTCTCCCCTCAGCCTCCTCTTCTCCAGACTAAACAACCCCAGTTCCCTCAGACGCTCCTCGTAAGACTTGTGCTCCAGACCCCTCACCAGCTTTGTTGCTCTCCTCTGGACATGTTCCAGCAGCGCAACATCCTTCCTGTAGTGAGGGGCCCAAAACTAAACACAGTATTCGAGGTGCGGCCTCACCAGCGCCGAGTACAGGGGCACGATCGCTTCCCTACTCCTGCTGGCCACACTATTCCTGATACAAGCCAGGATGCCATTGGCCTTCTTGGCCACCCAGGCACGCTGCTGGCTCATATTCAGCCGTCTGTCAACCAGTACCCCCAGGTCTTTTTCTGCCATGGAGCTTTCCAGCCACTCTTCCCCAAGCCTGTAGCATTGCATTGGGTTGTTGTGACCAAAGTGCAGGACCCGGCACTCATCTTTGCAGAAACTTGCTGGGAAATTCTCAGCCTGCCAGGGGGATTGCTGACAAGGCATGCTGAGCGTGCACACAGATGCAGCCTCTGCACCCAGCAGCAAGGGCTGGCTGCTCCGTAAGGGCAGGCAGACGGGGCTGGGGGTGAAAGTGAGCAAGGCCAGGGCAGTTACACTGCTGGCAGGGGCTTAGTCCCACGGTATCACCAGTGACTGCTGGTGAGAGTAGCCAGGGTCAGTCCAGATTGCCTCCTTGTTATGGCTTGTCTGACAGGTCCAAGGTCAAACCAGGAATGTGAGTCCACAAGATCTGGGTCACAAACACGGATGCAGGCATATCGGCAACATAGAGACCAAGGTCAAGAGCCTAAGCACAAAGGCATCTCTTGAGCAAAGGAGGGGCAGGAATCTGCTGAGTCTTCTCAGAGCTCTCTTTCAAGGCTCCACAGCTGCACTGTCAAGGCTGGCCTTGAGCCTAAGCAGCCAGGCCCTCTAGAGAGGCAAGAGGCATTCAGGGCTCTGACAGCTATATCACTCCTGTAACTACAGAGAAAACTCAAATTTTCTCCTTGTATTGCAATTATAATGTAAATTCCATAGATTCTGCTAGATACACCTCTTTCTGGTGTATCTGCTATGCAGAAGTCAGTCTTCTGTAAGCTACAAAATATAAAGGGGGAGAGGTAAGGAGGCTCCTTACTGTTCTAAAAGAACATACATTAATAGTACCTTTAAACTTGGAAACATAGAAGTAAAATTTTGTTCCTGTGGAGTAAAACAAATGGATTTTTTTCCATGCAAATAAACTTGATGAGGGTGGGAGGGAATACCTGGTCATCTTTTGATTACGTACAGAACTTGCTGTCCCTCTCTAGTTAGCTTTCAGTTGTGTGAAAAAGATGTATTTCTGGGAAGTTATTCTGCAGATTTGCCTGTAATTCTATTTGATGTTCTTGACATTGGCTTCTAATTGGACACCCTGTCTCTTTTGATTAGTAAAATTAAAAAATAGGTAAATATGGATAAATTAAAGAGGTGGTTCTAGAAATGGAATGATCAATGGTTAGATCATTAATACAGGGAAGAATGACAAGGGCTTCAATTACACATATATAGTTGCTCAAAGTTTGTTTTTACTGAGTAAACATGCTCTTAAGCAGCTACAGTCTAAACCTACCTAGCAACTACGGGTTACCAAGTGGTTATACCCAAATATATATTGCACAACTATGGAAGAAGCACTGTGCTTGGAACACACAAACTTCTGTTTCTGTTCAGCAAAGTTCAGTAGTTGGCGTTCACTTGACATTTTGTCTGAATTTTTAAATCATTTAAAATTAATAGAACAATAGTTTATGTGGCTCAGTTCTACCTTATAGTTCTTTGTGACAGAAACAATTGAGTAAAGTTTTTGGGAATTTGTTGTTACCTGAACCCAGGGGACTGTTCTTTGTGGATATCAGTTATCTGTGTTAGAACCTATAAACTAACTAATTGTAAGCACAGGATTTTCCCCCGAAACCTTTACTCTGCTCTTATACAACAGATAAGCATAATGACATTGCAAGAATTGGACCATATTTAGTTCCTTTCAGTTTCTGCATTTGCAGTCTTAGTTTTTAATCTAAAATCAATTTTAAAAAGCTTCAGCTGCAGTAGAAGCATGTTAAAGGATCAAGGTCCAAGTAAGGTTCTTAAAAAAGAGAAAAAAAACCAAAACACCTTCATATAAGAAAGGTTATTTAGCAGCTTCATAAATTTGGACATAATATATATCTAATCCTCAATAAAAGAAACCACACAGTTTGAGTAAAGTGTTCAAAAGTACAGAAGAGGCTGGGTCCTATTTACCAATATTATTTTAGCATTTAGGAACTCAAAACTTGACTGAAGCTTATTGAATCTCAAAAGTGTAAAGGTTTGATTTATAAACAGGGCTTCATGCTTTTATTTTCCAGGTGCTACCTACTTTCAGTATCTAAATCTAAAATTATGATCCTTAAGTCCTCTTCTCAGTTGCTTTTTAAATCCAGAGGTTTCTCACTGCGTGACAGGAATCTTAGAATCCTAAAATTATCTTCTGGATATTTCATAGCATATCACGATCTTTACACTGTCAACCAACTCAGTCCTTAGTCCAGGAGTCTGTCCTCTGAGGAACTATATTCTGAGCACGTGTACACAGCAGGCTGCTTAAGCAGGGGGCAGGTGGTGAGCACACTGTTCTCCACTCAGACCTTTACACGACAGCCAAGTAAAGCATTCAGCTGGCAAGGACAAAGGTAAAATGAGGTAAAGAGAGAATCTCAGTCTTTTGGTTTGTGTAATCACAAGAAGGGAAGGACTTGAATCTTGGCGACAGCTCTGTCCAGTGACTACTGTGTGTGAAATGCATAAATCTCACAGAAGGTGGGATTGCAACCCAAGTTTTCCTCCTCTCAAGTGTATTGCTTAATTGGGAGTTACTACCTCCAGATAGCCTGAACTGTGATGCTAAGATGTCTGTAGTTCAGCCAAGATAAGGTCTCTGAGTTTTTTCAGTAACAGAATTTTTAGTATTTGCTGGCAATAATTTATATACTTGCAGACTCTGAGCTGCGTAGAGTTATGTGGGGTTTTTTTTACATCACATCTTTGAATTTAGATCCCAAAATGTGGAATGAGGTTATATGACTTTAAGCATGAAAACACATTTTTGATTTCTCCCTGTCTAAACAGGTCTTGAACTTAGTCATTAAGTTTTTAATATCTCTGGTTATTGTTCTCTTATGCTATTTTTTCTTTAATATTTGCCACCCAAATTGCTAACACCAAAAAAAAAAAGGTTGACCGTTACTTGGAGATTTAGAATACATTCTCTTTCAGCAGTGTATTGATCTTAAATGCACTAAATTATGAGATCTCAAAGATGATTTCAAATTTCTTGCAGTAACTGTCCAGTGAGAATTTTACAAGTGTATAGGGTTGGCAGAATAAGTGAAACCGCAAAATTTCTGAGCAGTCTTGGAAACGTTCAGTCCTTATTCCATGCATCATCTGTGCGCAACTTCATGGGAATTCTTTCCAGGTAAAAATTTACATTCCCTTTTTTGTGACATTGAATCAGGCTTAACTATATTCTTAAATATATTTTGATTTATATTTTTGACTATTTTTTTTTTATTAAGCTCTTTTGCCTTGTTTACCCTATTTTTTGCTGTTAACATTTATATGAACATCCATATACTTCTGCAGACCTCTGGATGGAAAATCAATCTTTTGTAATGATAAATGTAATTACTCTCCAGATAGATTAGACTTGAGTTGCAGCTATTTGGATATGATGGTGAGGAGTGTCATTTAAATCCAGATGAAAGGTGACAAAATCGAGAGAGTAGGAGAGCAATGGCTGTATGGAAAATTTATTCTGTTTTAGGAAAGAATTGCACTGATGATGTTCTCCTTCCACTTCTTTACATTCTTTCCCCACAACTACTGTATTGGGCATATTTTTAGATTATCATAATTTCCTGGAATAACAGAATACATAGTTCTATGACTGAATACCATGGATTCACTCAGGCATGGTAATAATGCTGAAATAATATAACCTCTAGTAGCCTGACATGTTTAAATCCTCATCATAGCATGTATGCAGTGAATATCAGCCACTGAAAATTTAAGGATATTTGAAAAAATATGCGTGATATACGACACCATCAGAATTCAGATACCTCAGAAGTCATATTAGCATCTGTTTTCCTCATACTGCAGATTTTAATTGTAAGTTACAGAACTGATGAACTTATTTAAATATTGTGTCTTTTTACATTCTTTATATATAAAATGGTTTTTGTGGGCATCAATTGGTAGTAAATCAAATGTCTCATAAACAGTCTAAGAATGATATCTGTACACTATTAGGTTTTCAAATCAAACATTCGAAAAGTTTCCAAGTATCCATTCCCCAGCATTCTACCTTTAAAACTCATACTTTCTTTTCCTTAGATACAAAAATTTCCTACTTTTTTTTTTTTAAATTAAATACAGCGTAGTTGCCAGAAATGTAGAACTACTCATTTAATATAATAACCAAAAAATTATTTTGAATGTTTGGCAATGAATCTGGAAAATGCATTGCTTTTCTGCTAAATGAAGAAGAGCTAACAGTCTTTATTGCTTATGTAATCAGTGTCTTGGTGATGAATATGACTTTGTGATTTTTTTTTTTTTTTTATAAACAGACTTTATTTTCCTTGAGTGTCTATGGATGGTTTTTGTAAAGTGTATTTTCTGTTTATCCTCTGTGGTTCATAATTGCACAATGTGTATTAGCCCACATGCTATATGCAAAAGTATTTTGCACTTCATTCATATGACCTTTTTTTTTTTTTTTTTTTTTTTTTCCTAGAGGACTCCTATTGCCTAAAGTGGTTGTTGAAGATCATGGCCTGCAAAGAACTGACATTGGGAATCTGGGCAGTGGCATTTACTTCAGTGATTCTGTTAGGTCTGAATAACGACAGTATCGCTTTATTCTTTGTCTATTCTTTTTACTTTTTATACTAAGTAGAAGTAATGCTTAATACTTTTCAGCTTAATACTTTTAATTATAAAGTTTATTCTTGTTCATCTATTCAGAAGCACGTACCCTTAAACTCCTATGATGTTTACAGCAATACAAATTTTAATAAAATGTGTATGATCTTTCTTTACTTACAGCGCCAGTATTAAGTATTCTTCACCCAGTGAAATGGATGGAACCCGACTCCTGGCAGTTTGTGACGTGGCACTTGGATCCTGTTTAGATTTGTATGAACGAGGTTATTCGTTAAATAATGCACCATCAGGTTATGACAGCGTGCATGGAGTCTGTAGAACAGCAGATGTCTCTTCAGACTTTGAGGTACTGATCCTGCAGTATTGGGCACTTGAAAAGGCACCAAGTTTTGGATATATTACACCAGTGGTAGATAACACAATGAATGTAACCTGCATTTCAGTTCTTCAGATACTAAATTACTGAACAGTAATGCATAAAATCACTTGTCTGACTTGCAGCCTGTAAAGTGCATATAAAACTTCTAAGCCTCTAAGTTGCTATTTGTAAAGAATTCTTTCAAGAAAACAATACTTAAAAGAAAGATGTAAATATTATATATTATTATAACTGAATCATTTTGTAAATGTGTGGTCTGTGATATTTAAATTCTTATTTGGCAGCGATACTCTTCTTTGTATGGAATAAGAAATCACTACCATGGAAGGTTCATTGTTTTGTAAATGAATCCAGCTGATAAAAATCCCTGTCCTAATAAGTTGTTATTCTAAGGCAGGGATAATAGCTGTAGTTATCTACAGATAGCAGATATAGTTGCTATAGATATAGATATATAGATATATATCTACTAGCAGATATAGTTGCTGTCCAGATATCCACCTTTTTTTAAAATTTTTTTTCTTAGTTATTTTGAGGAATGATTGTGCTATACAGACTAGAGGAAATATAAGGAGTCTGGAGAATGAATACAAAGTGAGAAGAGATGCGAGTGGTAGTGATACAGAGATCAGGGCAATGAAAATACAGGCTGTAAAATTATTATTTTTTAAAAATGATGTGTCATTTAGGTTCACCTCTTAATCAATTTGCATTGGTTTAGCTATTATCTACAGCTTTGTTTTTCTTGTAAAATACCTTTCTTTGTTTCTACCAGGATGATGAATTTGTTGTGTATAAAACCTGTCAGGTTAAAATTAGATATGTTGTTAAATTTTGCTTTGCTGAAGATCAGATAAAACCATTTCAGCCTGCAATTGGGGTGGAACTGGATCAAGAAAACAATAAGCAAGAGTCACAGCATCATTTACAGCATGAAAGTAAGAAATGTTTTCTGCTTGTATATTGACTTGCTTCCAGAGTTTCCTAAATACTTACCAGAACTCTTTTTAGAGTACTTGTATGAAGGTAACATGCTAAAAAATAATTGGTAATTTGCAGATGTTACCACATTAGTGATTACCATGTGGCATCTGTGTAGCATCTGTTTAACAGGTTTCCTATAGGCATAATTACCAACCACAGCTGCAACTCCTCCTGTCACAGTGTGTTTCAAGAGAAGCACAGGAACCACTTATGCATAAATCATCAGATGTTTTTTAAATAATGCAACTGCAAGGTTCTAAACAAAGACCTTGTAAGACCTTACAGAACTGTCATGAACTTATGATCTGTTAGACAGCAATACAGCTCAGCAATGCAACACAGTTTTTCATAACAGAAACTGAATGTTACTTTTTGTGTTCTGAATTGCATAAAAAATCATGGACTGTTGATACAGGATTAGTTTCAGTCATCCTTTCTGAACGTATATTTCAAGAAATATCTGTTGGATCTTTCATAAACTCTTTGTTTAGGTTATGTGTTACCAAATGCAAATCCTTCGAATCCTGTGAAAACTGGTCTTCAGGACAGGTTGGGAAATCCTGTCCCTTTGGAAGGTGTTCATATCAAGGGGAGGATAATAGACTTTGTAGCACAGGTAGAGTATGCTATTTATTGTCCTCTTCCATAACTCAGCCCTGAAAAATTAATCCATTTGTTAAACAGTGTTTTAGTCAAAATGAGATTTAGTGTTTAGTTAATTGGGGAGTGGGGGGGAAGGCAATTCAGTCTCTAAATGAAAGAAAGTCCTGAAACTGAGTCGAAACAATTTTTATTCTTAGAAATGTATAGTCAAGCAAATGACAAAAGCTTTTGTTTTTATTTCTGTTTTCTACCTATGCGTAATCAAGTCACCATGTAGAGAAGCTTTCTGCAGTAGCGTACACATTCTGTTCCCTTTAAAAGACCTTCATGGTGATCTGTTTGCCAGCTGAATTATAAACCAGTGAGAAATACCTAGGACGATTAAAGCTTTCTGGAAATGTACGTGTGTTTTGGTTTTGACTTTGGTTAGACAACCTAAATTAGCTGTCACAAGTAAAATATCAATCAATACAGTAGAACTTGCTATTCTAACCTGAAAATTAGCTGATAAAAGTTAGCCAAATAGGCTAAAATAAGGGCCCACCTCGTTTTTTAGTACATACACGCTAGGAACGCATTCTGTCAAGTCACAGGTCTTTTCCCAATCCTGGCGCGTAATTCCACAGTCTTCCCCCCTTCAGCTGCATCCTGTGTGGAGCAGTCTGGACCAAGCTAAAGCCATGGCTTTACTGAGTTCTGTCACATGTCTGTCTCTGCACATGAATTTGTATTCAGGGGTTTCCAGTGCCAACATAGCTTCATAAAAGTAAACAAGCCTTAAAAAAGAAAGTGGGGAGAAACAGGAGAAAAAAGGAGTTGAAAGAATTGTCTGCTTAAACCATTCTGACACAACTGTTGTCTCATCTGTCGGATTCCTTTGAACAACTCTTCCTCTTGTGAGGGGTTGTTGGGGGTTTTTTGTTTGTTTTTCATTTTGTTTGTTGTTGAGGTTTTGTCATCTGGTTTCCTGTGGAATGAATTACTATCCAGTGGCATCTATTGTGTGGCCCAGTCCATCAAAGCAGAGAGCAGTCTATAAGGCTGAGGTACAAAGCATAAACCAGAAATGATCAGATGACAAGAGACAGTAAGAATGGCAGCAAAGGGGAATGAGGAATTGCTAGAGTTTTGTTATGACACAAGAGAAGTAAACAGAAGAGCAGATGTGAGAAGAAAGTCAGATGCAATCTGCCACCTCAGGACAGAAATTATGTCAGTAGAAGATGGATACTCTACATATAGAAGTAATATAGGCTTTTCCAAACATCCCTTTCATAAAAATAGACCCATTTTTTTGCAGAGGTATACTCTTCCTTCTTGTTTAGTCCTTGCTGGCTTGAAACTATTATAGACCAATTGCAGTGGTGACTTCTTTTGTAGGCAATAGCTTGACAGCTCCGGCTCTGCCAATATGTCAGGTAACCTTTAGAAGGTCATGGTTTGCTCTTCTGGAAGATATTTGATTAATGATTTAGAGATTAAAAGCTCTACAGCTCCTTGCGTGTTTCTGGAGATTTGTCAAGCACTCATGAATGTTACACTTTCATTTCTAAGGTACAAATAGGAGTTTCAGTAGCGGCATACCTATTGACGTTTTGCGGTGCAAAGCAGTTATGCTGTTACCCTTAAAGTATTGACGTTTAAATCATGTTTTAACATTACAGTTACACAAAAAATAATCATTTCAGGTAGTAATGTTTCAGACCTACACCAACCAAAACAGTAAACCGATTGAAGCTAAATATGTTTTTCCTTTGGATGATAAAGCTGCTGTTTGTAGATTTGAAGCTTTTATCAATGGAAAACACATCATTGGAGAGGTAAAATGTTACTGTACTTTGCCTTTGATTTAGCTCCTTCAGTCTCAAGATCTGAAAGCACTTAATTAGTGATGAAGATGCGCAACACTAATTTTGGTTTCTTTCATGTCCTTTGTTGTCACCACTTGACTGGATTTCAAGGTAGTCACATCATTTAAGAGAATATTGGTTAAGTTTTCTGTCTATAGAGATGAAATGACATATTTTGGAACAATCTTTCATAGGTTAAAGAAAAGAAACAAGCACATAGGGAATATCGGAAAGCTGTCGGTCAGGGTGATGGAGCTTATCTTATGGACCAGGATGCACTGGTATGTTGAATATTGTGGTTTAGTACCTACTTGAAAATTTTGCAGTTGTCCAATTACAGATTCTTTGATGAATCATGTCTTTGTTGAGAAACTCTTTTTTATGAGAACTTATTTGGACCATACATTTGATTGTTTTTAAAAACAATTGTTGCTTCTTCAAATATGCACTGTGGCTTACATAAACCAGATATTTCTCTTTCAGGTAGTTTCCTTTTTTTTTTTTTTTTTGTGAGGGATTGATATATTCAGTATCTATTGATCAGTTTTTGCCAGAAATTAAGGAATTATTGAAAGTTTGACATTTCATATCATAGTCCCATTTTTCCTTACATTTTACCAAAACCAAATACTAATTTCTGTGTTTTATTTGGTTTCACTGTGCCTAAACACCAATTCAATTACTGTTTTGGAAAACATAGGCTTTAATTATGTCATTAAAGCTAGTTTTGTTTTGTTTTGGCATTTTTTTTAGGATATTTTTGTAATAAGTGTTGGAAACTTACCTCCAAATTCTACAGTTGTGATCAAAATCACCTATATCACTGAACTGAGTTTTCAGCGTGGTTGTATCACCTTTCATCTACCTGCTTCTGTGTCACCATGGCAACAGGACAAAGCATTAAATGAAAACACGCAGGTTTGTTAAACTACAATCTTAAAATAGCATCTTCTTGTTTTGAAACAAAAGTTCTGTGCCTAGGGCACACAAGAGGCTTCTGTAAGTTTATGATTGTTTTCATTTTCATTTCCTCTCTTTTGTCAGAAGGTAATTGTTTGTAACCTTTCTTGTCATAAAGCAATGTGAACACAAACTGAGGAATGGTGAGACTGGTAGAAAGCCTCTATCTCTGAGGATGTAATTGCTTCTGCAGGACTTAGAAAGTTGACTTGAGTTGGCACATGTTAGATCTCATATTGTGAGTTATCTGCTATTTCTGTGCTGCTGTTCCTCCTTTGGCTTGCAAAGACATCGTATGATCTCCATCATGAAACAGCAGCTGAGCATCTGCTGAACACTCTGTCATTATCCTTCTCTGCTTCAGGGACAAGGTTGCCTATCCATTTCTTTGGATGCCCTTGATGGCTCCTGAATTCTCCAGGTGGGAGGGGCGGTCATTTCTGTATTTAAGCACTGGCAGAGAGCCAGAGATGGTCCTTGTGGTCGTAGTCCCTGTGAGATTGTATAACTGTATCACATCTGACTGATCAACAATCATGCCTTCTGCTTCAGAGCTGTGTTATACTGCGTTCTGAAGTTCTATGTGTCCTTGGGAGAGAAACGTGCACAGGTTCTCTGAATTTTAGCTGCTATGATGCTCAGATAACAAGCTGTATAATTAAAAGAAGTAAAGAGAAGAAGCACCCTAAGAAGGCCACCCTAAGAGCGGTAATAAATAACCAAGAACTAGAGACTGTGGTGTCAACTACTGAACTACAGCAGACAACAGGAACAGTGAATTTGGCCAACATAATTTGTACATGCCATAGTGAGACAAGCTGCTTTAAACAACTACGTGCTCCTTCATGCTCTTTTGCAGGAATTGAAAACCCTGTTTTCAGCAGCTCTTGCACTTTTATTTTTGCTTCTGATGTTTTAACACAGACCTTCAGTTTTCAGACTTTTAAAGGGAAACCGTTTTACATAGAAGTGTCACCTTTCTCTGTGCTTTCTAACACAAAACTTAAGCTTCTCACAATACGAAGTGCTGCTTATTTTGGCAGCCTGTTTGGGCTCTAGCTTTATCCTTGAATTGGCTGTTCTTCAGGTGACCTCTGTGAAGAAGCTGCAGCAGCATTATCTTTCACGTTGTAAATTGTTGTTATGTGGAACATCTCATTGCTAGTCTGTCTTCTCTTGAAATGTATGGAAAAAGAGACAGTAAACTGTTAGTAGCCTCTCCTCTGCTTCACTAACAATGACACTAAGGCGTCTTTATGCAGAAGAAAGCATGGCTCCCATTTTGAAAAGGAAAACAAACTAAAAAGAACCATTTATTAAATATAACAGGTGTCAGCCTTCAGTAATAATTCTGATATGACTGTCACCCCTTCCTCACTAAGGGAAGCTGATTTATTTTCAAATAGGAATGATTTTGCTCCCTATTTAACATAATCTTCTTTGAAAGCTACTATTGCAGGGTTGGTTTCCACAAGGACAGTTGGTTTCCAGGGATGTGCCCTTCTACAGGCAAATAAAATTGGCAAGCAGAGGCAATGTACTTGCTTGCCACAATGAATTTTTGCTTTTATAAAAATACCTGTACTAGAAATTCCAGGTGCAGTTAAAAAAAAAAAAAGAAAGTTTTGAAAGGTGTAAACTGAAATGGCAAAATGATGAAAAAACAGGGTCAAAATTAGAAGGAAATTATTAATTCTTGATGCTTTAGATGAACTCTGAGAATTCCTACCTGTTTCTTTTGCCAATTCACCTTAGCTCAAAAAGTAACTATTTGCTTTTCTTCAGAAGTGGCTCTCTTTGGCATCTATGATATTCTTCCAAAAATGACCCAGTGGAAATATTTTGGCAATGGGAACTGGAATACAGCTGGACTTTACCACATTGCCCCTACAAAGCTCCCTCTCTTTGTTAGCTTTAGCATATTGAAAAAGACCAAAATTGTTTTTCTTTTCTATGAAAGACTAGTTTAGTTCAAAAAGTAAATTTCTGTTTAGGACAGTTCAGTACTTTCCTTTTCTGCATACAACCCCTCAGATCAAAAATTACTTGATTATGGCAGACCTGAATTTTTTTTTTTTTTTTAAAGTTGAACAGTCTAGACTCTGTTTATTTTTCCCCCAAGTTCTGTATTTTTATAGACAGGATTAATTTACTTAACTTTACCTATATAGATATTGTTTAAATGTGAGGTAGTTGTCCAGGCTTTGTTTACAGTCCCTGGAGAAAAATGTGTACATCCAGAAGGGGCATTCTTCCTACCTGTAAGCTGTTTAGTTAGTTTAGTTAGATGTTTTGAGTTGATATTAATCGTCTGCTGGAATTTTTCTGTTTGTTTGCATGCTTGCTTTTTTTTTTCCTCACCTTGACTCTAGAGAGAATGTGTGCAACAAGTAAAGACCTGGGTATTTTTTAATTTGCTGAAATGAAGTGAAATAAAAATGTACCTTAGGTGCGGGTTGTGATTGCTTTTCAAATGGAGAATTAGCTTGACCCTTCCTTAGAAAATGAGATTCTATGTAATATGAAAGTTAATTGCCTGAAGCTGGACCTCATAAATGAAATGAAGAATTAAAAAAAAAAAGTTACTACTCTTTTGTCATCAGTTTTGCTTTCCTTCTGGGTGCTGCACAAACTTGCAGCAAGAGCTTTCATTAATGACTATGAAGATAGGATTCTTCATGAGAATGAAACAGAACATGAGGTTTGATAATCTGAAATAAGAAGTATATCTTTAAAATGCTAAATAGCAAACATTTCAGTAGAATAGAGAAGATTTTCTTGCTTTGTTAAACATAACTAGAAGGTTGCAATCCTAATATTTTTAAAGTCACAATATAGTAATAACCTCCCAGGTAAAATTTTGAAAAATTTTGGGACAGTCTTTTCTTCTTCGTTATAAGAATGTCATCTATTGGCATAATGTGTGCCTATTTTTCCTAATCTGTACCCTGTCGTTGTAGGCCATAGGTGATTCTTCTTTTCCTGTGACACAAAACATTTTAGTTTCATGAAGATCAGTACATACTAGTCCAGTGAAAGTCCATAGCTTTGGTGTAGGATATGATGGAAGATAATGACCTGTGTTTTACAGATAGATGTAATGATCTGATGATCTGTTAAAAAAAATGGCTTTTAGCGAGTTAAAAACGTACCATATTGCCACCTTGGCTTATTTGAGACTTTAGACTAATTCTTCTTACAAAACATAGCTTCTGCTTAGACTAGAAGGATAGAACCCAAAGAAGCGTAACTAGAGGAAATGCATATCCCTGCCCAAAGTTGAATGAGGGAGAAGAAAGTTAGAAGGGAGTAGACAGTTAGGCAGGCCAGTATACTCACAAGCTCTTCCTTTAACATGTCCCTATTTAGACTGTGTAAGTGTGTTTACAGGTATGTGTTCAATTTTGACATTGTTTCTTTTAGTTGATTGTATTTTTTCTACCTCTTCCATTTGTTAATACTTAACCATCTAGATGAAGAAACAAGTCTTGAAAAACATGATTATTCACTTCAGCTTGGAGAACTCAGTTATAAGCCAGTTTACAAGCTTTGTTGCGGTTGAGAAAAGGGTATGTTTTCTACATAATATCTTGTTCCCACTAGCTTCTCTGTCAAAAGACTAAATTCTGTAACCTTGAGCATATCAAAACTAGTCCTGCTTGTGCTGAACAATTATTCTTTTACAATAGAGCTAAAACTATTATTTTTGAGATTCTGCAATATAGCAAGTTATTTTCCTTTTCTATCTCTTACATTGCTTGTCCTTACTTTACAAACTTTGTCAATCTGTGTGTTCCTGTTGTGATTTGCTACAAGGGTTTGTAATTCCTGATAGTACTCTGGGAGCCAGATAGGTCAAAGAGTACTCTTCAATCCTGGGTGCATAAGCCACAGAACCCTTTCTCATAAAAAGTAAGGATGCCAAACTGTAGCAAACTGGCTGCTCTAGCCATGGATTGCAGAACTAACGGATTTTGTATTGGCAAAAGTCATTATACAGGAGTCTGTGTCAGGTGGAAGTCCCAAGGAAAGCAAAACTTGAAAAAAAAAATCCTGTTTTTATTGTTTCATCTGGATGTCTATATTATTGTGGAAAAAACAAAAAACAAAAAACAAAAAAACCACAACCCAATACCAGTAGCATATGTACATTATAAGAGTTATATTTTTCTGGAAATACTGCTTTCCTGAGTAACAACCCCAACATTTGCAGTTAGAGATCAAAAGACAGATATGCATTTCAAAAAAAATCTGATTAAAAGGCAACTATAAAATGGAAAGCTGTCAAGTTATTAGAAATTCCCAGGTCAAGGACTACTTTTCAAAATAAGATAACTCAACTGAGTCAATTTAAATATGTTTCTGTAATGTACCTGAATATTCCATCTGATACATAACAAGCAATATTCAGAAGAAAATATATGTTGCAGATTAGCAAGGGAACACCTGTGTGATTTCATGAGCTAGTTGTTTAAAAGGCTGTCAACAGATTATTATCATCTGTCATTCTGATTTTTATATAGCTGTTTTTGCAATTCTTCAAAAGATTCAGTTTCCCCTTGTCGATATGATGCCTCTCAAGAAACAGACTTCTAGAATGTTATGTTTCCGTTATGTCTGGAAATACAATAGCTTTAATCTTATTTCTAGTCTAGGATGATTTTTTTTTGACCCAGTGGAACAAACTATTGCAGACATCTTAAGGCAAAAGCACCTCCACACACAATGCAGTACCATGCAGAAATACCCAAACTAGTCCATTCAGCTTGGCATTGTATTATGCTACGTAATTTGTCATCTTAACATGATTTTGCAGAATGCAATGTGTTTTAAGCACATCTATCATAATGCTTATGTTTGCTTTCCTTTAAAGGGTGGGAATAGGATTTTGACAAAAAGTGCACAAGATTTGGATTTTATTTCCATTATGTGGATTTGAACAAATTTTACCTACAAATATACACTGTCCACCTTTATACTTCACATGAATCTAATTACAATATATTGTCCCTCAATACAGTAAAAAATGTGCAGTTACATTTACTTTTTTTTGCATATACTATTTTTAATGGACTGCCTTACCTGCTTATTCCCTATTTTCAACACATTTCAAACTCAAAAAAGAAAAAAGGCACTGTCTCTATAATGCCAGAGAATTTTCAAGTGTGTAACTGTGATGCATTTTAATTTAGGATGCTAATAAAAATTGTTCTGCTGATGTTCCAAACATCCTAGAAATTATAGCTCAAGAAGATGTAGATTTTTACCTTACATGGACTGGGACCAAAACTCAATGGAATCTGGCTTATTTTCAGAAGGAATTGCCTTTGGTGCCCTGGTAATTACATTTAATACATGTTTTTATTGCTAACGTTTTTGGTATATTATCCAAAAGTCATGCTGTATTGTATGTGTAACCATATGGTAATTGTTCATTAAATCTGGTGGGGGGGGGTTTTGTTATTTTGAAAATAACAAATGCCACACAACTACTGTGTGGAATTTTACTATAAACATGAAGATTTGGAGGAACTTGTCCCAGAATAAAGTACACTTAAAAATATCATGAGTGTAGCAGAAGAGAGACAATATGATAGTACAGACTTCTCCCTTCCAGAAGTAACTAACACCTGTTAGAACATTCTCTTATAAGAATATGCTAGTGTAAATGAAGCCTTAAATTCAGCTCTAAGAAACTGGGGGGAGAGGCAGGGAGTTTCAAGGGAAAACAAGGTATTGATCTGTAACTAAGTCTCCCCTAGCAGAGAAGCACAGCCAAAGCAGAGAGACTACTGAGAATGAGGATAAGCATGACTGGAAGAAGAGGACATGTCACTAGCATGCAGTGGGACAGTCTCTGGGATGAGGAGGAGCAATGAGAGAAACTTGAACTAGTAACATAGGATGTTTGCTAGTTACGATGGCTCTCTCTTGACTGGAAACTACAAGAGATGCCTGCATCCGTTATCCAGCAGGTGTAATTGTGTCAGTCCGTAAAGTCTTAATAGATTAAAGCTTTACATCTCCAAATTGTGTGGGCGCTCAAGAAAATCATTATTTGACTATTATATTATGTAGCACATGACCATGATGTGCATGTAATACAACTCGGGAACATCATCTCAGCCTGTAGTCTGTAATGTATTAAGACTGAGATATTTAGAATGAGGTCTGAGTGTGTGTTCTACAACTTAGATCAACTCATATAAAACCATTTTCTTGATCCTTTGGCCCAAGAATTCCTAAACGGAAGAATAACAAACACCTGCGTGGCAGCATAGCCCAGGCTCACTAGATTGTATGCAGCAGCTACTGGACCTCAGCTGGTACGTGTGCTGGAACTGCAGCACAAGCAGGATCCATGCTTCACTTTGTGTAGATCTATCTTCTGTGTTTCTACAACAATATTGTACTGTGGAACTTTCTCGGCTCATAATCATCATTAATAATTTTTGGTTTAATAGTGTCAAATACCTCTCTGGTCATATTTTGTCACAGTCACATTTTCCTTTGAATTTGCTCAGTGTAAGGTAGAACAGGGTAAGAAAATTTTAACTTAACTGATACATTATTTTCATTTTGAACATATGAATGACAGTATAATGATACTGCACACAATATAAGAAGAAATACTGTTTGGATTAAAAAGAGAAAAGTATCTTACTAATTCTGGAATTATTTTGTTTCCTTGTGATTTTACTGAACAGGGATGTTCCCACCAGTAGCTGATTTTTGTTCAGCGGTTTTCCTAAGTGAGAAAGTTGAACCTGAAAGCTTCCAATTTCAATCCAAAGAAGTTCCTGTTATTCAAAAGAGCATCTCACCAAAGAACATGGCAAACAGCTTTGCGAATGTTTCTGAACTTAAACGTAATGTCTGCAGTCTCAAATCAAATTTCTGTTTTGGTAGTAGTATCACAATGAAGAGACCATCTGGAACACAGTCACCTTCACTGTATGACTTTAGTCTGCCAAATGTTGCTGAACCTTTCTCGTCATTTGGTTTTAAACCTTTTAAGCCAGTAGGAGGAATTGATCTGACTCAACAAAAATCACTTCAGACACCTGCACTTGAAAAATCAGATGTTTGTATGGACATTCCTGAACGTGCTCCTCCTCCTA
Source organism: Aramus guarauna (assembly GCA_013400195.1). Classification (NCBI taxonomy): domain Eukaryota; kingdom Metazoa; phylum Chordata; class Aves; order Gruiformes; family Aramidae; genus Aramus; species Aramus guarauna. The sequence continues at coordinate 17,087 of VXBL01000174.1, read as the reverse complement.
TCCTTCCTCCTGCCTGTCTTTTTCAAATACCAGTGGGAGGCGGGAAACATGTTGATTCTTCTTCTGTTGCTGCAATGCAGGGTTTAGTATTGGGTAGTTCACCTGCCACATGCACAAATTCTGAAAAGAATAATGTTGAAAAACAAGTTACTCCGAAATCTCATGTTGCATTGCATCAGTTAAGAAGGTATTACACAAAGGTCACACATCAGTGTGATGTTACGGCTCCTCAAGAGGGATTTAGTAAGGAGTTTCAGGCTGTGGTAAGTCTTCCATCAGTAGGCTTTTATATATGGGATGCTACGTCATGCTGAAATCCAAGCTGCATTCAGCTAATGAAAGCTGCCTTTTAACATTTGTGTTTCAAGGTTCATGGATGCACAGCCAAAAAAGAACATGGTAAGGCTGGTAATGAGGCTGCTCTCCAACTCAAGAAATCTGAACCTGAAATGCAGAAAGCATTCCTTTTGATTGTTTGGGTTTTAGTTATGCTTTTTCAAAGTGATAAATCTTATACTCTGAATTCTGTCACTAGTTCCTTACTGCTTCAACAGGCGACACTTCAATGGAATTACTTTGTGTCATGAAGTAGTAGCTATACAGGTAATGGTGGTACAATAAGATTCTTAATGAACGCTACTCTGTTCAGGAACAATCTTTCTGTTTTATGTCAACACAGAGGATTCAGGAAAGACATCCATTCAGTTCGGTAAATAGGAATGAAATTCCTGAGCACCAAAATCAGGTGCAGTACCCATCCTCTATTCATGCAATACCTAAAAGTAAGATATGAGTAGAAGGAAAAAATATCTTCAGCCCTGCCCTGAGATAAACATTTTGTAAATGATTTTGCTTTCTTTGCTTTATAAACTGATTTTATAAAGAGCATGGTGACATCCAAGTCATGCTATTTTTTGTTCCTGTCATGGGCAATCCATCCTGCTTAAGAAACAGTATAAAAATCAGAGCCAACAAGAGGTGATAACATTTCCAGAGTCAAATTTTACTCTGGATTTGCCCAGTGTTAAGGTACAGGCTAAGAAATTTTTCTTTTAAACAATACATTTTTATTTTCATTTTGAACACACAAATGACAGTAGAATGATAATGAGCATAATACAAGACATACAGTTTTGATTAAAAAGAGAAAAAAATGTCTAACTCTGAATTATTTCGCTCCATGTAACAGGAACTTTGTCCAGCTGTAGCTGACATTTGTGCAAATCCTTTCCTAAGTGAGAGAGAATGAAACTTTCTCAACCGGAAAAAGAAGTTTCTGTTTAAAAAGAGGAGTTTTTTTAAACTTTTAAATGCAATTACTTTGTATCATGATGTAGTAGCTGCATGGGTAATGGTGGTAAGATTCTTAGTGAACATTTTCTTCTCCAGGAACAATCACGATGTTTTATGACAACAGAAAAAGAAAGAATTCAACAGGGAATTTCGTTGTCTTCTGTAGACTGGAAAGAAATTTTTGCACTACAAAATCAGGTACAGTACCCATAGACTATTTGTACATTACTTAAAATATAGGTAAAAGGAAAAAATATTTTTAATCCTGTCCTGAGATAAAGTAAAATACATTTATAAAATGTTTATAAACAGATGTTACAAGTACGTGCTAACATTAGTCATGCTGTTTGCAACTCAGCAATGGATGTGTAAGGAACAGTATATAATGAGGGCTGACAGGTAGTAAGTAATACACCTCCAGCACCTTTTTACAGCCTCCATCAGTTTGCAGCTTGAGGGCTTACTGGGACAAGTATAAAATGTAGAGGGGAAGGTAAGTGGAGGAAGGGTATGCAAATAATGCCCCCATTATGCAAGAAAATACAAAGTAGTTGGGTTTTAGAGGATTGGACGGAGAGATGTTGCAGCAGGAACTTCCCCTGGACACTCAGACCAATTGCTAGGGAAACAAGAAAATTGTACTGGCCAAGAGTCCTGCAGGTAGGAATCAGAGCAGGTAATACTTAGTTTTGTTGGGTTTGGTATGCCCCTCATGGTGGGAGAAGTCCCTGTCCTGCGTAACCTATTGCCAGTTTGGTGACCCTGCCAACTTAAGGGCTGAGGTCATAATCAACAATCAGGTAGTGGGTTGCACAGTCAGTATCTCTAAGCAATAAACAGAAGGATGTTTTCAAGAGTTTTACATGATCCAAGCAAAGAAGCCACCATGGGATGCCCTCAGTGGAGACCCCCGTTGTTTTTTGGCAGAGATTGGCCCATTGGGGGTACGTTGAATTCCCTTTTGCTAGGAGTACATCCTGTACACTAGATTCAGTAAGTCTTCCAGGTGCCCCATCTTCACGTTCCTTTGTGCAGCAGAGTCCACCTAGTATTTGCATCCTCATCACAATTTCTTGCTATTTTTTTAAAGCACTGCTTCACTCTGTGTAATTAATGTTATTTTATGTACGAAGTTTGTATGTGAAAGTTGTAAAATATAGCCAACCTCAGCATTAAGAAGAGATACATATTTTTCCTATATTTCTGACAGACACTTTATCAAATTATTTCTAAACATTGAACCATTACCACGTGGCACATGGATACCATGGGGATTAGAGTAGTGGACTTGTGATTGACTGTTGTGGGAATTAACTGCTGAACTGCAGCCAAAGAGTTCTTTTTCAGCAGAACTTCCAATTGCTGAATTTTAAGAAGAAAATTTCTCATGGTTTTTTACACTAAATAAACTTAATATTCTATAGATTTTCACTTTTTACATAATTTGGATAATTACTATCTAAACATCCCTTTTAAATCATGTATTATCTTCTAAATTACCTTAAACAAATGGTTATAAATTTGTGTCTACAGTTACAGTTTTCTAAGACATAAAGTTGCAAGGAAAAGTAAAGTTTCAAAAGTATTAAATATTGAAGAGTAAGTACATGAACATCCTGTTGAAAGCTGCTCTTCCATCTAATCTGAGGGTAGCAAACCATTTGGCAGATAATTTCAATCATGAGAGTTGTCTAATTTTTGGCAGGAAAAGTCAGATAAAATAGGATTGGTTTTGTTAATAGTGCATTTAATAACATATAAACTTGATTTTATAGAGATTTTGCATTCTCAGCAGAGGACAGGGATCCCCTATTGTTTCTTTTGAGTAAGAGGAATGCTTACTTTTTTAGCACCTTTAAAAATAATTTTCAGAAGGAATTTGTTTGCAATAAATTTGACAAGGCTAGTGCTGTCCTTGGGTATACTTTATATGGGAGTGATTTTGAAATGACTTCGTTCGTAATGTTTAGGGGTTTTTTACAAAGTAGGCTAACTACAACATTCCAGGTCAGTAATGGACACTTGATGGTTTATCAAAGGTTTTTGAAGTTTAATATTTGAATCACCTAAATTCATTATGTGGATTTCGGGTTTTGTGTTTCTATGTCTATTTTTTTCTTGCCAAATACATTTTCAGTGTCCTGAATCTTTGGTTTATCCATATCTTTGTCTATTCTATAGGATGGTTCTTGGAATCTCATTCCACAGTTGGGAAAAATCTTGAAATTTGATGCCGATGATTTAATTAACAATTTCCTTATTAGAAAAGGCATTCAGTCACTTGGTAAATATTTTTCTGTCATTAAAAAGCAGTACATTGTATGATATTTCCTATCTGTATGTGTTACTACTCTATATCTATACTGGAACTCTCAATAAGATATGCTCAGAATTTAAATGGATCTCTTAACTTAAAGTTTTCAAAAGTGCCCGATTTTAATAACAGTTTATTTGCAACGTCTCTCACAATGTAGTGTCCTGATTGCTAAGCACATCTCCTGGAGAAATGTGTGGAAGATATGAGATAGTTGGAGTAGCAACAGAGGTTCTTTTATCTCAATTATTGTGTCTGCTATATTAATAGCTACTAAAGAAAAAAAGAGAAGAAAAGCCTCTCCTAGGAGAGAGGCAGAGACCACTTCTGCATTTCAAATAATATGAATAATGTTTATATAATTCTTACACAGACAGTGGCAGCAGCATTCAGTATGCACTCCGCCTATACGCACTCTGCTGTTTGATTCTGTCCATTGGTGCTCTTTGCTGGCAGCAGACCAGAAAGCTTGGGGGCGAAAAAAAGGCAATTCCTTCTTTCTAAATTATTAGAGGGTGCAATGCTTCATCAAAAGACAAAAATCTTGCAAGTTTCCCACTATAGCTTGTATTAAAATCAACGTAGATTAGAACCCAAGGAAAGACAAACTGCAGAAATCCCAACAAAGCATTACCGAGTTTAAGTTTGAAAGCCAGGAGCATGTTTGTCAGATCACTAATGTGAATGAAACAATTAAATAGCGTTAGGACAATTGATGTTTTAAAGCGATGTGGAGTAGTTTGCAGAAAACACCTTTTCTGTTGTCAAGAAATCATTTAAATAGTAATGCAGCTTCCCTTTTCTTCTTCCTTAGGCCCAAATGGAAAAGAAAAGCTACTGAAGTTGATTGCTACTCTTCTTGTGCTGCAGTTCATACGCTGCACAAAGGAATTGAAAGGGATAGTTTTCAAAACATTGATGAAACTGGATGAGTCATCTAATTCAAGGTGCGCTTTTAAATGAAATATTATTATTTAATGTAGTAATGTAAACCTTCTCAACATATAGGAGACCAATTTAATTTTGGAGAGTCAATGACTATACTACAGGATACGGCTGTAGAAAAGGGAATGGAAGGTATTAATCATATTGGTGGCATGTGGTTTCGTTTAAGAGGATGGATGGATGGATGGATGGATGGATGGATGGATGAAGGAATACTTTGCAAAATATGATACAAAAATTGAGATATTTTGACAGATACAAGAATGTGATAAACAAAGAACTAATAAATATCTTCATAATATATCAGTGTTTTCAACTGGTTTTGTAATTCCTACAGCGTGTCTTGAAATGTGAACAGCAGAACAGTAATTTTTCTCCTGTACTACTTTTTCTTATCTGTCATAGGTCAATTTGTGAATACAAATAGGTTAGTTTTGTTAGGAGGAATGAGTTTTGGGGTGGGTTTTTTGTTTTCTTTTGGTGGGTTTTGTTTTTGTTTTTTACTGCTGTTACTCTGTATTCTGATTTTATTCCGACAAAATACCCTAACTGATTAGTTTTATTTTATACTGGGCCAAACACTGAAGCCTAATAACAAAATCAGACTAGAAGTTACTTATTTTAAGGGGCTTTTCACAGATGTTTGAATGAACACATTACCTTTTCTAAATCAAGGAGCTTCACTGAATCACACTTTAGTACTTTGTCATCTGAGGAAAAGTAGTCAGAATGTACAATTCTTAGTACAATTGCCTGCACCAAGGCAGAATGCAGTGTGTACCGAGCATACTCTACGTGTGTTTGTCCAGCCACTGAAAATACTCGGAAGCAGGAGATTCCAGAGTCACCACAGGTAATGTGTTACTCTGCCCGAACAAATGGAGAGTGCTCCCTCACAGTAATAGAGGACTGGTGTAAGAGGTTACAAAGGAAAATTGTGAAATGTCTTTCATAGATGTTTTCCTGAGAATTTAAGCAAACATCTGCCAAGGATTGAGTAGATACGCTTATCTTGTAGAGGAGGTTGCTAAGAGGGGTATCCTGAGGTCCTTCCGTTTCTGAGGTGCTCTGAATCCTTGTTTTCACGTCTGTAAGATACTGGCTCTTTTTAGTAAGTAATACAAAGGAAAGATTTGTACTACACTTTCTATTTGAGAAGAGCTAGGATACGGGTTTCCTAAGAACTAGACAGACTCTTTAATGTAGTCAATGATAAACTAGCTTCTACACCTGCTCTGAAGTCTTTGTATGGTCAATTGCTGCATTACTAGTTACCTTAGAAAGTAAGCACTGGCAAAAAATATGAATAAAAGAAAAAAATTGTTTTTTCCTTCAGTGCAGTTAATTATTCAAATACTGTGGTGTTTTCACTGTTGGGTATGTACGAAAAGTATACACTCACACTAAAGCCTGAGTTTCATTGGAGCCATGTGTGTCCTTTAAGGAACTGTTTCTGAGATACAGTATATTAACGCTCTAGCAAAGGCAGTTCGGTAAGCAAATAGGGTGTGGTTTATTGGCTGTTTCTTACAGGATTGTCTTTTTTCCTCCTGTACGTTACATTTAAAAAAAAAAAAAAAAAAACACAAAAAACACTTGTGCTTGCTTATAGGCACTTATTTTAGCATGTAAAACACTGTGAAATGTAAAAGGACTCCTTTTCCTAGTGAGAACTCCTGTTCCCCAGCAGGACATCGTGCTGAGGGGTCCGGGTACAACCTTCTGCTGCGTTTCCCCAAACCCTCATCCAACGGAAAGCTAAGAATGCCTTTGTGCCGGGATACTCGGCACACTCGATTTATTTGGACGAGCCAGGCCCACCCGGACACCGTATCTCCCGT
>VXBL01000173.1:2196567-2265885 GCA_013400195.1 Aramus guarauna | reverse complement strand
AAATGGATTGAGAGACAACCATGTGTGTTGGTGAGAAGGAAGATGGGTTGTAAGGACTTCCTCAGCTACTGGAGGGAAGACAGAACTGGGGACCAGCTGGGAGAAGACAGTCTGTGTTAGACAGACTCACAGACTGAGTAGTGATGGGCCTGAACTGCAAAGGGAACAAGTGCTTTAGCCATAACTCGGCTGGCAGAGTGGGGATGTCTTTGCCCCTGGTATGTGGTTTGGCACCGTCACTGTGAAGTCCTCCTCCTTCTGTCCTGAGGGCAAGGTAGTATCAGCTTTTGGAGGGAGAAAAAGGAATAAAAATCCCTACCCCTTGTACTGTATCAACTGTCTTAACTCAGCTACTTCCCTCTTACCTTGTGAACCTCTTCCCAAGTCATCCTTAGAGCTTGTTCTGTTGCAAGCAATGAGGACAAAATAAATTATGTAGTTCCGTGTTCATGGTATGGTGAAATTCAGTTTTGATCACACTGCTGAGATGTTGGAGCTGACTCTGAGGTAAACACATGCACACATGAGTCTGATAAAAAAAACATAAAGTCGTAACTGTTAGGATTAATTCTTTTGGAAGAGATTGAATATTGTCAAGGTCTTATTAATGGGCTAGGAGGTCTTCCAGGATTTTCACGAACTAGGCCTATAAGAAGTGGTGATTTAATTTAGTGCATTTCATTGGACTTCATTTCCACCACCATTTCACCACCACCAACCCAGCCTAGTCTTTTTTACCTACAACTATTTTAAAAATAACTTTAGTTATGAGTTATTGAATGCATTTCATTTTCAACTGAACACCAAAAACTCTCTTAATGCTTTCAAGATAGCTTTCAAGCAGAAGCTAGAACTGCTGGCACTGACACTACCTTCAAGCCTGGCCCTGGAAGAAAAATAATACAGTGTGAATTCATGGATTCTCCTAAAAACAAACTGCTCGGCACTTTTCACATGCTAAGAACTGCCATGGCAGGTATTAAGGGGAAGAGGTACAACAGACTGACTTCCCCACCTGTCAGTGATGATGTGCATGTGTATGTCTAGTCCCTCTCAAAAATCAAAAAACGTGCTTTGCTAGGATCAATAGCCGACAATAAAGGTAAAACATAACGGTAGTATTTTTTATTAAAACAGTAGTTTCCTGCTTGTGAAAATTGGCATAGCTCATTGTGTTCCAAAAGTGCCAGGAGTCTCAGAAGCCACTGGAGATTGTAGTTCACTCACTTCCCATGCTAAAAACCAGAGCGTTGTGCGTGCCATTCTCCAGGGCTGGCACAGAAATCAGTACGGGGACAAGACCATACCCAGGCTTGAAGACCATGTTTGAAAATGAGAATGGTTGAGGCTTATCATTTTTGCTCCTTGACACTGCTGTGGAAAAATTGCCTGGAGCCAGGCTGCAGCAGCCTCTGTATGTTCTCCAGGCCTCAGAAGCTGCAGACTTTGTTTTCCGTGGGTCAGGAATGCTAATTCAGCTTCCAAAATGGTCAGCGCACATTTCAGAGCAGCATTTCGTGTGCTCAGAACACAAGTGGAATTGCCAAGTGAATACTCTCATTTAATCTTCATTTGTCATCTCATGGATAAGTATATACTGCTTCTCTGACCTCAGCATGACACACAAAGTGCAGATACAGATTGTTGAAGTGCAGCTTTTATCTTTTTAACTGATTTCTTTCTTGTCTTTGCTTCTGATTCCAGGGAACTAAGGTGGCTTTGTCCACATTTGAGCCTTACCGGTTCCTGTTTCCGTGGCATGAAATAGGTTCCTTGTTCATTTTGTCCTGGAGAGAAAAGATTTGGCTGCACAAGGAATGCTTGTTTTCTTGTCTCACTTGCAAAATGTATCGCTGTTTTACAGAACAAAAATAGCTGATATATGCAGAAATTAGAAAGACTTGATTTGGGGCTAGTCTGTTGGTTCAGAGACAACACCTTAGGCACCCTGGACACCTTAAGTGCCAGATGGATTATTTTTAGCCTCACATCAGTGTTGCATAGTGTGTAATTCCACCAAGTCTCATTCACACCCTCAGATACAAGCATATTCAACACACGGGTGCATCTCAAATCACTCACACCATAAAGAGGTGGCATCATCCTCCGTCTCACAGCAGGAGCTACAAATGAAGGGCAGGGTCCAGCCTCCCATCATCCCCCCTTGGGAGCTGGGTTAGGTGCTGTCCTTGTCACCCTTGCTCTTTGCTTGGAAAAGGAAGCACAGCAGCTCCTGTGCTTGCCAAGGGGAGGAACTGAAGACAATCCTCCCACCTGTCTTTAGTTTTGCAGGAAACTTTGTGCCAAACATTTGAGGACTAAGTTAAGAGTTGCTGAGTTAAGGGTTTTGTTTTGCAGACATTTTAGGAGAACCCTACCTCTGAGAAATCAGGAAAGGTATATTTAAAATTCATAGACCATAGCTAAACTGTTTGGTGATATAGTATTGTAACTGAATGATGGCAGGCCAGCATGCTTCAGATGTCTGTTACGCAAAAGAAAAAAGGAAACTCAGTAAATTAAATCCAAAGTTTGTTTTAAAATGCAAATGTAGTCAAGTTCTCCTGAAATTCCAGTTTGTCCCTTTCTATAAAGGGAGTGACATATAGAGACGTTTTCCATACATAACAAACACTGATTTCCTTTGTAAAACAGAGATTAATTTTTTTTTTTTTTTTAAAGACTGCTGTATACTAAAGGGATTTGCATACATCATAGCTGCCTAAGTGGGTTTACTGGCTCACAAATAGCAAATAAGATCACCTAGCACTCAGGCAATGAGAAGCACTGGAGAGTGGAACCACAGTAGTATCATTATGTTGATGCATTTTGTTTTAGAAATGAAATGATGGGCTTTTAGTTTTAGGGTCTTTTTTTTCCTAAGGAATTATGAGGACAGATTAAATGAGATGGAAAGGAGCAAGGAAATGTTCAGGAAGAACACTCCTTCGATCAGAGTTTGCTGCAGGGTTTAAAATGATATCCAGGATTTCCAATATTCTGTCAGACCTTCCAGGAGAAATAGACTTCATCTTTTAGAATGAATTTCTATATTTATATAGAAATACATATTTCATACAAATACCCTTGGCTATGGCCAATACGCAAAGTGCATAAAAGCAATTTCAGTATGAATTTAGCATCTTAATCTCCAATAAACCAACAATTATTATTTCTTTAATTATAGGGTTATTAACTGATGTTAGTAGTACATGCTAAACATTTAGGTAGGACACATGATGGAAGTGTTAATTACTTCATAAAAACAAGGAAAGCTTAGTCAGGGGAAGGCAGATGAGGTGCTTCCCCTTACCCTATTGAGAGTCCTCAAGGGCAGGGTAGCATCCTTACTGTGGTCTGATGGCCCCACCTGTTTATGCCAAACAAAACAAGAAGTACTTTCAGTGAAATTTGGATTAATCTTCTTTAATGTATTTTACCCTAGGTACTACAAAGTAGAGGACCAATATAGCTGTAAAAATGAGAAATGAAGCCATTCTTCAGCCATCATGTTTTTAGGAGGAAACAGACCCTTGTATATTCCCAACTGCCTATCTTGAGGAGAATCAGCATTCAAATAGTTTAGATTCATGATCCTAATCGTTCAGCTCTCAAATCAACAACTGTCAGGGCAACAGGAAGAACTCCGGAAAACTCATGGCTTGTTTTGCTGCTGCTGTATATCATGCTTGATCCCAAACATGAACATAAAATAAATTTACAGAGTTGGTTGTGCATGTGCAAATAGTGTAAGGGCAGAGAAACATCTATCAGTCAAGACTTAATCACAGTTTTTGCATGTTCCCTGTCTCCCATAAGGGGAATGATTTGTTTCTGTGTCATTAACCTGGCTGAGCTTATGATGATAACTGTGATGGAAGGCCATGTCCTACTAGTATTCTAATCCCCCTAATGTTTGATAGATTGGTCTGTACTCCCAACTGCTGCAAAACACAATATTATCTGAAAAAAAAAGAGAAAAAAAAATTTGGTTTAAAATCCCACTACAGGTACAAGCTCATTCTTGTACTAGTACGTTACTTCTCTGTAAATTGCATGCTAAGTTGAATTTGCTATGTGAGTGTGAAAACTAAGAGGATGTGTCATTCAGCCCTGTGGAAAGCAATGTACTGGGGACAGCAGAGGCACGGGAATAGCCTAATATCAACTGTCAGGCCCAAGGGTCATAGTCACATCCTCTTATCATCTACAATTTGCATGTCTTCCTAGCCTTTTCATCTTCTGAACAGAGAAATGACAACATCTGGAAATTGCTGAAGAGTACTTGGGAACATGGATTTTGTCACATTGGATAAGACGGTTTCTCCATCTGTGACCAGCCATTCTCTCTGCAGCACATACATCAGCTCTCTAAGAGCATCCCAGATCTCATGCACCAGGCGTTGGAAGTCTCCTATAAAGCAGTGGTCTCTATGGGATCTGATGAAATTGTGAGATCTTTACTGGCATTGCTGAGCAGTGACTGACTTCCATGAATCATCCCAGTGATTTCGCCTGTTGAATAGCTGCTCACTATGGGGAGAAAAGGCTTCCCAGTTTCACATTTTTTGCTGGTTGATGCTTGTTTGTCACGCAGTATGTTAAATCTTCCAGGTAAGTTTGGTATAGTGGTGGTGTTATGACACTCTACGTGGAACAAACCAAGAAGAACAAAATGAACAATACTGAGGCGTATGAGTATTTTTAGAGTGTTTGATCGAGGGCTTACAGCAGCAGTTCCTTATAGCACTGCCAAGTCACTCAAAAGATAGGAATGCTAAACTAAATGAGAGGTTATTTAGTCATAGTCTTTACATCTGCAGATGATTTTAAGATGACTGCTCTTTTTAATGAGTAGGTGTGATCTAAGAGCCTGAAGGTACAGCAAGAATTTGAAACCACAACAATGAGTCCAAGAGAAGAGAAAAATCTAATTGGGAGAACGAGGCGGGAGATTTCATTTCTACCATGCCAAGGGCTTTCTTCTACCCAGAGAGTGGGAAGATAGAATGAGGCCAAGGACTGTCTAATCTTAATATCTGTGTGTGGAGTATCCTCACCTTTAGCCTGTTCATTATTTCTGTTCAGTGAACCAACATTTTGATGAGCTACTGAGGCAGCATTTACCTTTTGGCCTTCTTTTCATCCAGTCATAGAGTAGGAATGAACTTGGGCCAACTGAGACAAGGGCTAACATGAAAGTGAGACTCGGCTAAGAGTAAGATGCAGGGAAGTAAGGACATTTTCTCAGCTCCTTGCACTAAATAAACTTTCTTACTGACTATTGCAGTTTAGAAGTTTTGCTGGAATGTCTGTCCTGGGTGAATGCTTAGACATAAGGTGGAAACTAAATTGTTCTTAGTGATATCTATGCTTGACCAAATTGGATCTTTATCGTAATTCTTGCTTTGGCCATCTTCAGAACAGATTGCTGTAACACAGTCTTAGATGGAGCTGTTTCTGAAGACTGTGAATGTAGTTTTGCAACCTGCTAACCTACCAGAGAGAACTAACAAAGGAGGAGCTATATACCTTTATATGCATTTGAAGAGGAGTATAACTTCTTAACCCAGGAGAAGCATGGCATAATATATCTTTACCATTCACCATCACATTTCCAGTCAATAGTTTTTAGGTATAATGATATATTAATTGTATTTCCCTTTAGCTGTCCCAGAGAACATTCCCCCCTAGCATAGTTCCACCAAAGTACCTGGAGTACTTCATTCTGATGCAAGGAGCACCTTTCTTTTCGGTGCTTCCTGTGTTCTTATCTTCAACTAAATTTGGTACTTGCCAGTCATGCCAATTACTTCTGCCCTTTCCTAAGGAACTGGTTTGAAGAGTAAAATAGGTCAATTTGAGAGTCGTTTGGAAAACAGAGTTTGTAACGATAATGTGAGAATATGATAGTTTCATTAATTGCATGTGTGCCCTTCAGCAAGAGACAAGATTTTTAAAGCACTCAATTTATACAAATCTGAAAACTAGAAAACACCCCAGACGTGTACAGTGGAATTCTGAGGACTCAGTATTAGCAAATAATTCATGATTTAATCAAATCAAGTAACTTTGTCTTTTTGCTAAAGAAATTTTCCTTTCAATGTATTCAGTAGAACCAAGATGGTTTGGGTTGGAAGGGACCTTAAAGACCATCTAATTCCAACCCCCCTGCCATGGGCAGGGACACCCTCCACTAGACCAGGTTGCCCAAAGCCCCATCCAACCTGGCCTTGAACACTTCCAGAGAGGGACATTCACAACCTCTCTGGGCAACCTGTTCCAGTGCCTCACCACCCTCATTGAGAAGCATTTTTTCCTAATACCTGATATAAATCTGCCCTCTTTCAGTTCAAAGCCATTACCCTTTGTCCTGTCACTCCATGCCCTTGTAAACAGTCCCTCCCCAGCTTTCCTGTAGGCCCCTTTCAGGTACTGGAAGGCTGCTATAAGGTCTCCCCAGAACCTTCTCTCCTTCAGGCTGAACAGCCCCAAATCTCTCAGCCTGTCCTCATAGGAGAGGTGCTCCAGCCCTCTGATCAGCTTCGTGGCCCTCCTCTGGACTCGCTTCAACAGGTCCATGTCCTTCTTGTACTGGGGCCCCCAGAGCTGGACACTACTCCAGGTGGGGTCTCACGAGAGCAGAGCAGACGGGGAGAATCACCTCCCTCAACCTGCTGGTCACGTTTCTTTTGATGCAGCCCAGGACACAGTTGGCTTTCTGGACTGCAAGTGTGCATTACCATGTCATATTGAGCTTCATGTCCACCAGCACCCCCAAGTCCTTCTCCTCAGGCTGCTCTCAATCCATTCTCTGCCCAGCCTGTAGTTGTGCTTGGGATTGCGCCGACCCAGGTACAGGACCTTACACTTGGCCTTGTTGAACTTCATGAGGTTCGCACGGGCCCGTCTTTCAAACCTGTCAAGGTCTCTCTGGATGGCATCCCTTCCCTCCAGCCTGTTGACTGCACCACACAGCTTGGTGTCATCAGCAAACTTGCTGAGGGTGCACTCGATCCCACTGTCCATGTCGCCGACAAAGATGTTACGTACTGTGCTTTTTCAGTTCTGTTCCTCATATATTATTGTGGCTACATCTTCACTAGGTGATTCACTGGCATCTGTGAATTTTGGATTAAGCGTAGCTTAGAATTCATAATTATAAATCTGCTATGTTAATAGTTACCATTTTAATTCCAGAGAGTAGTCAGACAATGTTCAAATATTTGTGCCAAGACTTACAGGATATCAAGATTCTTGTAGAAAAGACGACACTCAAAAAGTTAAGTAAAAAGAAAAAATTGTTTAATTTTCCCCTCCCACTTCTTTACCTAGATGTACTAAATAAAAAGAAAAGGAAAAATCCTGACTTTGAAATGGATGTATTTTAGAAGAGCCTGAAATAAATGGGAAATGGGATTGGAACTACCCCAGAGACTTTCTCTTGGAAATAAATCTTTACAGGACAGTTATGTCTTCAAAATAAGTTTACTTGTCCCTCTGAAATAAAGTATGAACTACATTACCACATTACCCAACTGCTTTTGCCCAAGAGATCATAAGAGTGAAATAGCTCTTGGGAATCTTAGGCAAAAGTACCCATTAGTTTAGTCTGGCTTGTTTCTAGTTAGTTAATGGGGAAGGTTGGGCTGTTCTGCAGACCAGTCCAGAGCATGGTGAACACATCAGCTGAAATGAAAGGAGAAGAAATAGCACAGCTTACCCTGAGTCAACCAGGCTGCAAACCACATGGTAAAAGGGAAAGAGAAAGATCCTCCCGCTTCTCACAGGGGAGAAGTACACTGAGAAATCAGTGATGATTAATAAACATTATTCAGACATGAGGTAGGAAGACAAGCAGCTTTCCAAGTAACTCCCTTTACTACAGTAGCCAAGTGGAAACCAAGCCAACTCTTTTAATTAGGACATGATATCTTGCTTGCTTGTTACCTCATCAGCCAGCTGCAACTTATCGTAACCTAGTTTACAAGCTCCCAAGGACGGAGAGTGTATTTTACAGGAGGCTGATGCAGTACTTACTGCTACAGAACCTGCTCCATAACTGACATTGTAAACACTATTACTACCACAAAAACCAACAGAATAAGATGGTTTGGAGACAATATTACCCCCAGGAAAATGTATGTAGAGATAGAGCTAACAAATTAGCCTGCTTATATATGAACTTAATAATAAATCCTAATAAAAACAGGATCAGGAAGAAAATTTATTTTCTTTTAGCTCGTGTAGTAGATGGGAGAATGGTCACATGATCTGTGAAAAACCACCCAGGCTTATGCAAGGTCATGCTTACCCATAGAGCTAATGTTGAGAAAAAACTAACCGAAACAACAAAAAAAAAAAAGCCTTCTGGAATAGAAATGTTATGTACATTGCAGAGAGGTGCACTTCCCTAGCCTTTGAGACACATTATACATTATTTATTGTCCATGAATAATTTGCTAGAGCAGTCCCTATGCACCTTCTGTTACACAGGCAGCACTATTGCCGAGAACATTTCACCACATGATGTTCACCTCCTGGGATACTTCCAGAAATGAGCAGGTCCCCACTCTATTACAGAGCTGGGGATTTTTTTCTTCTTTTTTCAACAAAGTGAAATGGAGGGAATGCAAAATGAAGTTTAATTGAAAATAAATATAGCTGCGCACAAATTTGCTAGTCTTGTGAGGTGATCTCTTTGCTGTGTGTGAGGCAATTCTTGCCTCATCTTTCCTTCTCCCTGCTCCAGAGATTTCACTTCCAATCTTGCATGAGAGGAATTTGACGTGTTGAATCAGTCTTGCATTCCTAGTCAAATCATAAAGACTACCTGTCTTCATTCCGCAAGAAATAAGATCAAGTAAACATTTTTTCAGCTCCTCACAACTCATCAAGGTACCTCCTTCTAGGGTTGGACTCATCCTTCCTCCATTGCTTTACATCAGTTTCCCAAGTCAGGGACTTGAA
Source organism: Aramus guarauna (assembly GCA_013400195.1). Taxonomy (NCBI): domain Eukaryota; kingdom Metazoa; phylum Chordata; class Aves; order Gruiformes; family Aramidae; genus Aramus; species Aramus guarauna. Next base: position 2,256,915 of record VXBL01000173.1, on the reverse strand, counting down.
ATTCTCAGGACTTCTGCATCATCCAGTTACCAACACTTTCCCCAGGAGATGAGCTCTATCTGGCATGATAACTACAAGCTCTCCTAACCCCATTGTGAACAATGAATAATTTCTTATTCCCTTTGCAGCTCCAGAAGTTCAGAGCTTCCTAACCTGTATCCAAAATAGAAACAGCTTCACAATTGTTTCAATGGCTAGAAAATTAATGGCTTACCCATCTGAGGATGGATTTTATCACTGCAACTATTTTAGAGCTATTTTTATCACACAGTCTTTGAGACAGCTTACAGGATCCATTTGTTTTTCAACGATGTCGGATATTCAGCTCAGTTTTGATAAGCAGCTAATGATGGAGGTGGTGAGCTGAGATGATTTTCAGAGGACCCGTTTGTTTTTTGTGACTGTCACTGGGTGTCAACATTTCTGCAAATACCATTTAATCTCACTGATTTCGCATTATTTGGGGCCTCAACAGTGATGACTAACTTGGGAAAACAAGTGACCCAGCATAGCACCTTTTGGAGACAAACTTCTGCTTAACAAACAGGCTAAGACCTGAAAAAAAAGATGTCTTGAAGTCCATGCGCTGGCTTCGTAAATTTACTTGACTGCTGCTTCTTGGCTTTCTGCCCAAGATTTTGATATTTCTTTTTGCTAAATGATCCTTCATTCTGGAGAATTTTTTTTCCTAGTTGTTTTCATGGGGCAGTTTGATATTCATGTAACTCTTGTGTTTTTATTGTTTTCTCCACTCATTCTCATAGCCGTGCAACGAGAAGAAAAAAGATCTCAGATGATCAGTAAGTTCTTGCTCTGTCAGAGCCTTTGATAACTGCACCATAGGGAATGCTACATCTTACTCTTTGTGATTAATCTTGAGAAGAGAATCAGAAGAGAGACTTGACGTGAAAATCAGGCAGTGGCAGGTTTCCTCGTGCAGATTCCTGGGCCTGAAGAGAGCATGGCAGAGGGAGCAGACTTCTTTAGAAGAGGGATTTGCAGACATACTATATATATATCTTCTATGTATATACCACATGCTTATGTCTTCTGGCAGTATGGCATCATTTTCCTTGGTTCTAGCTGCCTGTCTGTTGAAAAAATGAGCTTAGGAAGGTCCTGCTGAACTCCATAAAAAGCATCACCTTCTGTTCTGGCTGCAAGGAGGAAGGCATTAAAAAAATATTCTGGGAAAGACTTTACAGGAAAATCTCAGTGGACAGTGCAGGTGTAATCAAGTAATGAAAACAAAAATGCTCCTGAACAACTCTAAAATCCTGAACTGCAAGGCAAGGGTCCAGACATGTTAATTAGCAGCTGCACACCGTTGATATCTGCCTGGTGAGCTGGGACTTCTTTTTCTCTTATACTTAAAAATCCTTGAATTATATAATTTGAAATGTATATAGGCCATATGAATACATTTCTTTCAATTTCAGGTCTTTGCTTTTAGGTTTTTGGTAAGTTATGAATTCTCTGTATGATGTGGACACAAATGAAGAGATCTAATGTCTCCACTATTAGGACACATTTTCCCTAGAAAATGGCAGATATGATGCTTGATTGAAGTTGTCTCAAAGTAAATAATCTCATCTTTATTGAAAATGATATCCTGCCATCGAAGTTGTTGGTTGGGTTTTTTTAACTATTATAAAGACATAAACTCTCGGGAGCTAGTTCTGACTAAAACACATGAAAGCAAAAATATGCTAAAAGCTAGTATGTAGATCCTATCCACAGAAAGTGAGATCAACAATAACTTTTATGTCAGAGAAAGAACAAAACTATATTTAAGGTGGGTACTATAGCAACATTTATTCTTCAATTAAACACCAGAAAAGGTAGAGATTCTTTTTCAGTGTTGGAATAAGGAACTTCACCTTCATTGCTTGCAAGCTATGTGGCCTCAGGCCACTTGGAGTTCATATAACAAACATATTATGGGAAGGAGAAAGAGCATGATTCCTGGTGGAGTTGTGTGCATTCATCATGGGAATCTAAAAATACAGTACTGGAAAGAAAAAATAGGAATTTGTGATGCCCTGAAACTCTTGAGCTCTGCTAAAGAAAGCAGCAGAAATCTAAGCAAGTATTTTTTAGTGAACCTCACACTTTTTTCAGGGAATTTTCCCAGTGGTGTTGTGAATAAGAGCAGAAAAATATCAACAAACAGGTTGCAGAATGAGCAATCATGCAAGAAAGTAAAAGGTCTTTCTAAAGGGTAAAAAACCTCCTTTATTTAAAAACACCTTTCCTCCACTTGTGAACCCTTATTTGGTCTTGGAGGAGAAATGCATCCCAAGAACAGTACCTGAAGTCATGGAATACAAGAAATCCAGCATCACAACAGTGAAAATCGCCAACCTCAAGGTATAACATATTTCTATCAGGTGTTTGATCTAAGATGTAGACCTGGCTGAGAGGCTGGCTACAAGTCCTATAAAAGAAAGTTTCCCACAAAGTATGGAAGCATCCCTACACTGAGCTCACGTGGAGGGACTTGTGAGGTCTTAGTCTTTGTAACTTATGTTTAAGGCAGGAGGTGGTAGGGAAAGAACAGAATTTCTTTCCCCCAGCCATGGCTCTTGCCCATGCTTTACCTGAGGCATGTCTTAAAACGTGCAAGAAGCCATCCTCAGGGTCCAGTGAGGGCTCTCTTCAGAGACTCCCAAACCACTTTGCATTAAGAAGGCTTGGAGATCGCAGAGGTCATATCCAGTGCTTTGGCATCTAATGGACAAATTTGCCTTTCACTTTCACCAGAGCTAATATTTTGGATTCAGTGTCTCGCCAGTCTTTATAGATGGCTTTTAGCAGTGCTCCAGAAGGGAAAACTTTGGGATTTTGTGCAGAGATGTGAAGTTTCTCCACCAGCTGTTATGTGCAAGAATTGCTGTAGTACTTGGTTGTTCACATGAATACCTCTTACCTGGCTGCACAAGCCCTCCTGGCTTCTTTTCTGTCCACCCTCTGTCATCCTTGTCCATGTCCTGGGATGCCAGTTCCCTGCTTCTGCCTGGACATACTGCAGCACTCTAGGTAGCTGCTTCGGGAAGGCATGGCACTGTTAAGTCCGCTGAGTTTTCTTCTCATTCCTCTCTCCTCTCATACCAGACTTCCTGTGCAAACAAAATAAAACTTCATTTAACAAGACCCAGAGACCAGGTTACAAGTGAAATCGGTGTTAGACATAATCCAAGCCCCAGCAGGTCTTCCTACCTGCTTTGACATCTCTCACCCAGAGGCTCTACAGCATCTTTGAGCTTTGTATAGCCAAGGTGTCAAGGTCTTTACAGTTGTTTTCTTGTGTTGCTGCTCAATCCAACTGGAGCTACTAAACCACTCCCATTATTTTACTAGATCACAGTTGTACATATATTCTATACAGCTCTAATTCTCAGCTGGTTTTTTCTCCAGCTTTCTGTAGACCACACAAGATGTTATTAACTAGAGAATGGGTTGTGTTACTTTTCTGTGTTACAGGCATATTAATGATGAGTGAGATGAGGTCCCTTCTGGGATGGTACCTGCCTTTTCCATGATAGTTGAGACAGCACAAATTGTTTTAGGAGATAAGCTGAAACTGCTGAGGGACTGGAGCAAGATTCTAATGACATAAAGCAGAGCAATCGACGTGTGAACATTCAGGCTGTCAAGGCTTCCTTTCTAAAAATTTGGAATAAACTCATTTAACATCTCATATATGACTCAAATGTTTACAGATCTCATGTTGTGTACTAAGGATTTGAAGCAAAGCCTAAAGAAAACAGCTACACAATAAACAATTCATTTTATAGACAGGACTGGCACTTGCTTTTATGAGAGCATATGGTGAATATTTAGAAGACAAATATATGCAATTCAATTTCACCTCCAATATGCATATTTTCCAGTGAGTGGCTTAAGGCCAAACAGGATAATATCCCTTGTGGAATCCCCCACACCGCTCTCAATTGATTCAAGACAAAATATTTAATGTGGGCTGCCAGTCATTCCTGGATTCTGTAAGTTGAATGCTTTCCCAGATGTTAGCCTCCGTGGGACTCAGCACTCTCCTCTCACTGGTTCACAGGGGAAAGCTCCCGTGATAGCTAGATGTATTATTTTTGATATGATGCTAATTTATGGGTTTGATATTCTCAGTGCATTGAGCCTCTGTGACATCTTAATATTTAAGAAATCCCTTCTGTTTGCAGCAGGAAACTGATAGTGTATTGACTGTTAGCAAGTGTTAACAGAAATCAAAGCATTTTTGTTATTAATGGTATTTTCTCCCGTAATTCTGCCCTATTTCTCTTGCTTTGAAACCACAGTGCTGTAACAGGATCAGTATGAGTGGGTGCCCATGAAAACCCTTACTTGGAAAAGCTGATTGCAAAACCAGTATTGCTATTTACCACTGCTTAAGAGGTTTAGAACCAATATTGCTTTTCAAAGCATTTTCTTGACTTTCCTTGACTGCAAGAACAGTTTGAACAATTTTTTTAAGTGCAAGTTAAAATTCATCACCCTTTTTACTATTAAAAAAGGAAAATTGTGTCCCTGACAGAACACCTTCCATCCCGAAGGCACCAAATATTTATTGGGCTAATGGCCCAGCCATAGAAAAACTATTGTTGTCACACTGCATTATCATGTACCTTTATCATTATCTTTACTTTTATCGTTATCTTTAGTACAACGCAGCTGAAATAATGCAAGGCTGCTAGACAGTCAACAGCCTAGAAGACAGTTCCTGGAACAAAAAACCTTACAAGTCAGAAAAGTTTGTCTCTGACTCTAAAATACCTCTCACCAAAATCTAACATTTTAAATAGGATGAAACTCAGGGGAAGAATCATACCTCTGGGTACGGTATGAAATGGAGTGGAAGGGAAGAGACCCTTGGACAACTCCAAGGGGATTCCTGCAGATGTGGCTGGCAGCGCCCCGGTCTCTGCGCCTTCATTTCCCCCCCGTGTGCAGGGAGCACACAAATGGTACCGAGTCGATGTATTTGGGCTGGACTCTCTGCCTGAGTCACTTCGATGATTCTCAGTGGAACTAGGAGAGCGATTTCTGAAAAGAATTTCGCCCGTGGGCTTTTTACATAGATCTAAATGGGCTTCAGAAGTTGCCAGGAGGATCGAGCCTTGCAATATATTTCTTTGCCAAAATTTTAAAATCAGTAAAAATGTCTGGCATGAGCCGGGGTCTTGGTCTGGATCTGAAACATTTGTGTTCTGGTAAAGAATGAGGTGTGGATGAGCATTTGATTTTGACTATGTGTAAACCTGAGTTTCTGGCCTGGGCTTAGGATAGAATTAAGGCAAAGTTTAAATGAAATCCGACAGCTAAATGTGGACTCTGAAAATGACAGGTCTGGCCCTCATGCTGGGGCTTTGTGTTACTGGTGCGAAGGTACCATGACAGTTAATATTGGGTACCTCCTTGCCCTAGGTTAGCATAAAGGGTAGGACCCAGGATTTAGGGTGCTGAGGCAGCTTCTCCTAGAACTAGAGCAACAGCCAGAACTTTGGCTGGAAATAAGAAGCTGCTTAGGATGAAAGTTGTGTGAGAGATGGATGCACCCGTGGATGGACAGAGGTGGGCATCTGGGAGGAAGAATGGCTGCAGATAAAGGTATCTGCCAGGCTCTTAGCTTCATCAGCTACCTGCACAGCCTGTGAGGGCAAAGTTAGTTCTCCACCACTGTATTGCCCATGCTGCTCATCTTTATCATGTAATGGCAGTTAAGCTACAGGCTTCAGATGCACCCACATATAGGACAGTTAAGTTTTTTTTTTATCTGGACACTTAGCAAAGCTTATATGGTCTTTCTTCTTTTCAAACGTAACGTAAAATGGAGTACGACGCCTTTGATGAGAAGTCTGGATGCAAATCTCAAAGGCACCGTGAAATGCCTGGGCAGCTTTTTGCCCTGCCCTCGCACTGCATCTCGTCGCGAGCAGGGAGCGGGTTCTGTTTCTGGGCTCTGGTACAGTGATCGATCTGCTGCGAGAGCCAGAGATCTGCCGTAAATGCTGCCAGCTGGGGCCCCAGCAGGAGCGGATTTCTTTGTCCTCTGCAAACTGCCAGGGCCTGATCCCATATACTCTTCCTGGCTAAATCCCTCAGGTGCTTTAGGTACGTGCGGAATGGAGAATTGGGGCCCAAGGTCAGGGAAGAAAGGGAAACCTACTTCTGTGAAGAAATGACAGAATTACCAGTACTTCTAGAGCCCAGGCAGTGAGATTGGCCAAAGTTACTGAATCACACAAGGAGGGCAAGAGGCAATCTGTAATAGTCTGTGTCTGCCTTTGTTTCTATCTCAAATATGAATTTTTGAAATTTCAATGAAGAATTATGAGGAAACATGAGGGTAACATTTGAGAGGACTGGGGAAAAATCAATTATTAATAAACTGAGCTAAATTAGAATTAATAATGAACAGGGCTCTAAAACCATGACCTTTCTGCCCTTCTCATCCTTCAAGGCAGAATGCAGGCTCCTGATGTTGATGCTAAAGGAGAATATGGTTGCAATGGCATAGCTGCTAGGTCACAAACATATCAGGATTATTTATAAAGCTTTGTCTTGTAAAATTAAAGTTGTGCCCTGACTTTGAAATCTGACCTTATTGAGAATGTGTGAAAGAATAATTTGATGCTTTGGTAAGTGCTACAGCAAACTTTCCTCATTTCCTAGAACAGCACTAGATTTCCAAGAACGGTTTTGGCACCATTTCCCTGTAGAGAAACCCAGCGCCCAGACGGTCGACGCTGGAGTGGTTTTACAGCATTCAGCAGACAAGAGGTACTACTTGAATCCTCTTTTTCCATGCCAGGCCCCGGTGAGCTGAGTGAGGACGGGACTAAGAAGGAGTGCTCCGCAGGTGCTTGGGTCTCTTTCAGCACCGCAACATAACGCTGTCCCAGCTGCTTTGCTGGACTGGTTCTCATTGCAGAAGAATATATGCACAGCTTCTGGGCGCAGACAAGCAGGCACAAACCAAAACTTGGTGCCATCCACAGAGCTAAATGTGACATTAAACGCAACTGACCTTTTTGTTTTAAACCCAGGCCTAGTCCCACCCTCAGTGCAGGAAGCATAAGGAAATGGATCGAGGTGGTACTGGATTTCATTTTCCCAATCTGCAGCACCATGCTTGCCGTACAAACAGCTCCACACAATGTCCCCGCTGCTTGCCAAGCTGGCCTTTAATTGTGCTGGGCGATGGCAGGAGGCCAGCACCACCTTTGAGACTGATGTCACCACCAGTCCGTGACATGCCCGCAAGCAACATATTTTCATGAGGATCCATGCTCCTCATTTACCACTGAAACCAGTTCTTACTTGTGTTTAAATCCCTATATATGGCAGAGTGCCACCCTCAACACCCAGGAAATCCTCAAAGATGCTGGCTTGAAATGGAAGGTGTTTTCCACGGTAGCAGTCAAGGCACATTTCACACTCCCAGGTGGAAAATTGGATGAAACATGGCATTTATGATGCTGTTGTTTTGTGCTGTCCTTCTTGGAAAAAGCAGGAAACTAAATACAGGCAGATCTGTGAATACTCCTGCTCCAGCTGCCCTGCTCATCTTGCTCCGCTCTCCCTTGCGTGCCGACCACACGGCGCAGCAGCCTGGTGGGAAGCAGGTCCTTGTCCGGGCACTGGGGAGCTACCAGCGAGGCCGCAGCAGAAAGCCCATGGCCTGCAACCTTGCAGCCAGAGCTGCTCTCTTCATGGAGGGTGCCCAAGAGCACCCAGAGCTGGTCTCTGGTCGGTTTCACCTTGAGCAGGACAGTGCAGCCCAGAGGAAGCCAGTCCAGGGTTCAAGTCCCCTTACAGCGGCTGGAGGTCATGCCCGTGGCTGTAACACCTGGTCTGCTCTCACCGGTGAAGCTTTAGGCAGTATAAGATGTGGCTCTGTCACTTTCTTAAGGCATTCATCAACTAAAATGCTTGGCAACACTAAGAGACCTGCTCCTTAACTGCAGAGGGATGCTCTCCTCCCGCAGGCTCTCCTTCTCTAGCCTGACGGCCCCTTCTTGTTTCATGGAAAAAATGCATAGGATCTGGAAGCTTTTATTAAACCTTGCCATTGACCTGCTGTAAGTGCAAAGGCAGCCTACCGAACTCAACACAGTCTAGGAGGGAGCAGGAATGGGGTGTTTCCCAAGCCCTGCTGCACCTCATTAAATACATCATTTAACTTCTAAATGCCTCAGTTTCCTGGCTGACAAAACAACAACCATCACAGGAGAGAAAGCACACTGCCATGTGTTCCCAAGAAGCAAACATCTGTGTAAGCATTGTCTGGGCTCATATAGGATCTGAACAGGGAAAACAGTATCAAAATTCAGGCAGGTACTTAGAAAAGAGGCTGAAAGTCAGACATAGTCCTGCTGGGTGCCGGCAGCTTGCATCCTTCATCTCAGCTCCTGGAAATGGGATGGGCAGATGTAGTTTCTTATGGCAGTTATCACTTATTCTTGCTGTAATGCTGCCTGCTGCCAAGCTCTCTGGATTAGTAACTTTTCCGCTGTTGGATTTCCCATCCAAGGTAAAAAAATACAAATACGTCTTCACAGAGAGCACACACCTCTAGAAAAATGGGCAAGAGCATTCCTGTCCTAAGTCACAGGACACAGCCAGCTAAAGAGCATCCAGGCTGCATTATGAAAATAACTGAAGTGGATCTTTTCTTGCATAGAGCCGCTGCTACATTAGTGTATTTCCTGAACAGCTATGGATTTTCCCTATTCAGAGAGGCCAAGTTCCAAAAAAACTCCTTGTAAATCTGTTTCTCTCACTGCCAGCAACAGACAAAGACATTCCTTTCTCCTGCCTCTACTTGCTCAAATTTAATTAGTAGCACAATTTCTTCCTGTACTGAGGAAATGGCTTCTTCTGCAGGTCATTCCAGCACAACACTATTGCACAGAGATTCTGTCACTAGCATAAAAACAAGTTCCCACTAAAATACAGTGCTGCAATATAGAGAAAACTTTTTAAAACTGAAGAAATCCTGATATATATCATTACTTGTCCAATTTTTTTGCTTTACATTACCAGGCACTGTATGTAGCAGCTACAGCTAAAACCCCCTCCAGCATTTCCATAACCACGCGGTCACACGGGTCTCCAGGAGTCATTTATGCTGCCGGAGATGACGCGCCGCAGCGGTGCCCCGGCGAGAGCACACACCTTCCCAGCACAACCGTGCTTTATCCAGGAGAAGGGTGAGGTGTCTCTGGTGAGGCAGCACCTTCTGGGGGCCCTTCAAGCCCCGTTCCCACAGCACAAACCTCAGCACTCCCTGCCCTAGGTACGAGGCACTTTTCCTTTCATCTTGCCCTCGCTGACAAACTTAGATTGACGTGTGTCTGCTTGTGTAATTAGGTATTTTTTTGTGTGTATACATAATAAAAACAGTCTCCACTGCACATGAGTCTTTCCCGAGGGAGGGCGTGAGCACGTAAATCATGGGACAGATGTTAGTCATACTGCTTATTAAACCATGGGATGGTAGAGTTCAAATACTGAAGTGGTAAGTGTGGCGGGACTGAATAAAAGAGACAAAATTATTTTTAGGTGTCTGTTTTTTTATAACTACATTTTCAGAGGGGGTGAACACACAAAGCCTCTTTGATTTCTTTTGGGACATAACATTTTGTTTTCGTTTCTCATTCAGAAAATACTGGGTTAGCTGAGGGCAGCCCTACCTGAAGCGACACCTCCCTGTGCAACGCAGTTGTTCCAATCAGGTTGCCCTTGGCCTTTCCAAAATCTTCCAGTGAACACTAGTGCCTTTTTAATATTATTTTTATCTTGCTGCTAAAACTGAGTGCCAGCAAATCCAGCCAATAAACTAAACTCCAGTTAACTTGGTTTAAACTGAGACCCTCTACTCTCTAATGTAAAGCATTGTGAGGACTACTTGCTGTTTCTTGTGGCTTCTGAAGATACTACTGAGGGTATAGGTATCTGAGAGAAGGTTTTGCAAAACATGTGCTCCGTTAATGCAATGCGTGGCCGTTTTTAACAGCCATCGTGTCATAGCTCTACAGTATTTGACAGATGCTTTACGTTTTTACAATCCGGTGGCACGCTATAAACCACGTCTTCACTGGGGAAGGATTTGCATGCCGTTTGATGTATGTGCCAGCCCGTGGCCTGCTGCTCCCTAAAGCGAAGGCTTATTTGCATAAAACATGCATCAAAAGGAGTTTTATGTACGTGGTAGCACACTCAGATGCCTGCTGGAAAAAGGAAACTGGCTGCGATGGAGGTTGAAAGCCAATGTACGCATCTTTTGATAGCGTCTCTATAATTCATCTGATCGCACTGAGATGGAAAATAAATCAAAATTTATCTGCGTAAAGGATTTAGAAAGAAAAGCAACAACAACAAAACTGACTGCGGCTTACACGCTATTCCCCAGACAGTTCTTCAGTCACCATCTTGCCTAGTCCTTCATTAGTATAGAAAAAAATGCTGGACTTTAATCACAAAGACTTCCTAAGTAGATTAAAGGCCAATTTTCACTGTCCATTTAACTTATCTTTAAAGCTCTGTATTGCATTTATCTTCTTAATCTGAGCTGAGCTTTTATACACAGATACTGTTTAAAAATAGCAAAGCAAATACTATGTGGTGACTCAGCTCTTTTATTTCCAAACACCAGCTTTGCAGCAGTCCACAGGTAAAAGTTGAGCGATGCTGATATGGGATAGAAAATGATGCTAAAAGATGCGGAAAAGTCCATCTGGTCGGCTTCTGTGCTGGTCTGAAGGACATTTCCTCTGCCCTGTTTTGGAAAGACCATCTTATAGACCATGCAAGGTATTTGTTCTTAGGGGTCTGGTTTGAACCCTGCCTATATATGTATGCATAACTAGATGCAAAAAGAGAAAAGAGTCTTTCTGTTCTATAGATAGATAGATAGATAGATAGATAGATAGATAGATAGATAGATGCATCTTTATCTGTCTTTCTTTAGGAGACTGTTTTCAATATATACATTTAATTGTGTTCTCTTCTGTGACTATATCAGCTGTTTATAAGTGGTTGCTCTTTAGCCGATGTACTTTTAGAAAGATTTAATGCCCAATGTGCTGCCTTGATGTGTTTTATTTCTGAGTAGTAGCTGTGGAGGTGCTGCCTCTAGGCAGCTGGCAATGAACTTTCTGCATGTAATGCATTATTTTCTGTTTAAATGATTGTTTCTAGGCTGTAATTACTGTGTCTGCGCTGCAATATGCACCAAGGCTAATCAGTTCATCTGTCAGCATTGTCTGCTACCCTGACAAGAGATTAAAATCATTGCAGGCCTGACCTAATAGATGTCAAGGTTAAAAATGTCTCTCTGCTTCTTCAGATTGGCCGTTCTCTGCTGTAGGACCGATGGAGGCTTCAGAAAAGTGTGTGTGGATTTTTAAACTAGATTTTACTGAGTGACCTGACTCCGACAGAAAGAAGTATTTCCACATATCCAACGCTTTCTGGTATGTAGGTCACGGTAAATTTAGTTAACTTGCTAAGTAGCTCAAATGATAATTTAATTTTGGTGTAGGGTGGTGTAGGCGGGTTTTTTTTGTTTCCATTCAGGTCAAGAGTGGCCTCAGGTAACAGTGGGCTAGTTCCTTACTCCATTCCCTATCCTGGCTCCATTTGGGTTTTGGAGTTGCCTCTGCCTAACCTGAAGAACCAGCACTGGAGGGATCTTCTGCGCTGGCATTGGGGTGATTTCAGGGTAACTCACTCCAGTGGGAGAAACCAGAAACCCTGGTAGTGGGACTGGCTAAATAAACCAGTTCTGTATCTGGGAGCTGGCGGTGGCTGAGCGGTGCTTGTGGGACAGGGTCGGCAGCACATGGAGGTTCTCCCGGTTCTTCGGGAAGGATTGATGCGAATCAGGAGCGCTGCTGGTCACCTAAGCCAGACCTGAGGACCAGGAGCTCTGGCAGATTCTTCCAAGCAGGGAAATGTTTTTACTAAATTATTTAACTCTGTGCTAGGAAGACGCACTAATTATTTGCTGAGTAAAAGTAACCCACATACATGAGGAGGTGTTGCACCGTAATGCTGCAGTTTCAGAATAAATAATTTTGCTTCTGTACTTGATGTGAAAAGGGTTGTATCACTCAGGGAATAGCGTCCCACCATTTCTCCTCTGTTGGGTGCGCTACGTTCTGCAGGATGTCGCTGCTTGGCAGGGCAGTCTGTCCTGCTGAAAACTCGAGGGCTCGTTGGACAAATGCGGCGCAGAACAGCTCCATCAGCTCGGGGTTTTCCCCTCAGTCAAATGTGGACTGATTTTGAGAGACGCTGTCAGCGTTACAAATGGGGAAGGTCTGTAACCTTGTGTGGCCTTCCATGCAGTACCACAACTCAGAGTTTGCTACAGCCAAGCCACAGGTTCAGGGCTGCTCCCTGGGAAATCAGAATCAGGCCTGTTATTTACCGAACGCAGTTCAAGGTGCTGATTTCCAGGGGCTAATTCTGTCTTTCCTGACTTCTTATTGCTGTTTTCCTCCCAACTATTTCATGGTCCTACTACTTTGTAAAAAATAGGTTTGATATGCTTTTTAAAAATATGACTACACATCAATTCCTATCTGTAAAAAAAATTAAGATGCCTGTACAATATATTTAACTTGCATTTTATCTGCATGGAATGAAGCTGTGGTGTTGTCAGAGGCATCACAGACTGAGCGGAACACAGAAAATTTCTGAAGCCAGGGCTTTGATTTTTGTCTAAGATGTGATTTCCATGACAAACCACAGTGACATTGTACTAAGAAAATACCCTCTCAAAAGTCTTTGGTTTTGTCATGAAAATAGCTGTGACAAAATCATGGCCTTTATTGTTCTTCCTCTCATTCATATATGCAAAGTGGATTTTTTTTCTGTCTTGCCAATGCAGCATGCAGAAAATCGAGCAAGGAACAACACAATACATGTCTTCTCTCAGACAACATTGGGAATCAAGGCCATATTTTAAAGACAAGCACACTGAAGCTGTAGTCAGAGACTTGTGATAAAAGTTCCCAAAATGTCTTGGTTACTTAAGTCTTTTCCCTGGGCAGAAAATCAATGAGATTTATGTCCTTAATTGCTAAGCACTTAACATTGCAATTCTTAGTAGCTAAAATGTATGGACTGCTCCTCTCCCATGTAAAGTGGGAACTTTTTCAACACCCCAAAATAGTGCTCCATTGCCTGTTACTGCAGGGCTTAGTATTTTGGAGCCAAGTTGGTTCCAGCCAACTCGGTGAGGAAGAGGTGCCTGCTGAGCGATGCCTGTGGGATGAGCCTGTCCGCTTGCGCTCGGCTCTCCTCATCCAGAGGGGTCACAGAAGGGGAGAGATGCAGGAGGAAGATGAGGAGAGTACCTGGGTCCATGACATTTTTCTGTGTAAACCTATTCTAAAGTCTTACTGTAGGGATTAAAAAATCCAATGAAGATATGTATATATGAAATATATATATATAGGGATTTAAAAGGACAAAACAAAATTTGCTGTTGTTGGCATTTAATAGGATTCACATTGCCTGGCCTAGCAGCACTCTTCTCTTTTAGTGCAGTATCTGCTTACATTGCTCAGCCAGGCTTGCTGCCATCAAGAGACATACAAAACTCAATATCCAACCTACCTACCTCCTTTCTTCTTCTCACTCAGATATCCATCTACTTGCAGCTGCCAAGGACATTGGTGGTTTTGTTGTTTTTTTTTTTTTTTTTTTTTTTTTTTTTTTTTCCTCAGATCTCAGTCCATCAGCCTGGAAAAAGACTAACCCAGCCATGTGGGTGCCCTGTCCGCAGTAGAGGGGGGTTTCTGCCACCCACCTCTTGACCTGCTGCAGCTCCAGCCTGCAACCGATGGCTGCCAAACCAGAGAATTCTGAGGAGCTGCATCGTGGCTGTGAAGCCCCAGCCCCACCTTTACCTCCAAACAGTTACTCCGTAGGGAACGCTGCCTTTCTTCAGGCCAGTTCCAGGACAAGTGGCTGCACTGGCTTTGCTGGGCAGCCCATTGAGCCCTCCCTCACCTGCAAAATCCTGCCCAGATCACCAAATTCAGGATTTCTCTCTTTTTTTTTTTTTTTTCTGGAGCATGCCAGGATTGCCCTCCAGAAGATGTTTGTACACCAGAAAAGAATGTATAATGAGAGGAAAAAGTCCTAAATCTGCTTGGCTAGGAAAAAAAAAGGTGGTTTTGAGCAACAGGTGATAATTTTTTTTTTAATTTTAGAGATATCTGTAGCAGTGTGGTAATCCTGAAGGCAGAATGTCTCATACCCTTGCAAGATGCATAAGAAGATGATAAACAGGGAAGGGAAGCAGACTTTGCTTAAAGACATTAAGCCTCTCCTGAAAGCAGGCTGGGCTGTGTGGATAGTGGAGACATTAGCTGTCATTTCATATGAAAATTATATGTACTCAGCAGCTTAATAATACTCCAGCAGGTTGCAGTGATTTACATAAAAGGAAGACAAAACAGGGGAACAGAGACCAAGCAAGAGATGTGGTGCCTCCAAAGAGAGCACGGGGGAGCTTGATGGCTCCAGATATTCAAGGAAGGAAGGGCGGGAAGATGCATGCCTTGGGGTACCCGTGTGCATGGACATTTCCTCTGTGCAGAGGGGGACGTGAGGAGAAAGGGGTGGTGGGGAGGGAAGGTCCAAGCCTGGTCCTTGTCCTGGCCTTGAATCACAACACAGGTGTGGTGTTGCCATGAATTCAGACGCCAGGTCCTATTTTGGGTCTTTCCTTGTAGACCTGGGTAGGTGAGTTAAGAGGCCATACACCATTACCAGTGATGTCCAAGCCTGTCTGATGTGGAAAGGTGGGGGTGGCTGACTGCGGAGAGCCATGAAGGAAAGCAGGAGCAAGGGGTGCCTTCTCCCCTTCATGATGCCCACATGGACTCTGCAGTGTTGTGGCAGGCGGGACACCCCGACACAGCTGGCCTGGGAGGGATGCCGTGGATTGTGGTCCTGCTCCCGATTCTCGCTGACACCGGGACTAGGTGATATCCCAAGGCCAACGTCTCGGGCGCCACAAAGCCCTGGATGAAATCCAGCTATCTATTTCAGCCTCGTCAGGCGAAGCTGTGACAGACGTATTCACATCCCCTTACACTAATTTGTGTGGCAATTTGTGAGGCTTCTCCTGCCCTGATTATTCATGAGGCAATAATTCAGATACCTCACAGACACCCAGTGGGATGCAGACCTTCTAAAAAGGCTTCTCAGTTTTTCATAGAAGCTTTTAAAATAACCATAGATGTACTACAGAGCCATCATTTATTTTATGATTTATTTAAGTAATTCTGGAATGTGCTGGAATAATGGGGGGAAGGGGGAATCCTCCAACCCCACCAGCAGGAATATTGGAAGATAAAAGCCCTGATGTTTCTAAAGAACCAGTAGAAACGTGATATTTCTTGATGCTGCTGTATTTTCTAATTAGACTAGAAAGGAGCTTATGTTTAATTAATGTGATTCTTTTTAAGATCGTCCTCAGAATTTCTCTTTGGGCTTAACCTTCTCCTTCTTGCTATTGCTTTCCATCTCGCTTTTGTTTCAGCAATTCCTGCTGTTTCATAAGCACTTTACCTGTCAAGCCACAGGCAGCTGCTTATCCTCACAGACATTCCTATTTCAGGATGGCCAGGAGCTAATTCTGCAGGCTGGTCTATCCTTGATTTGAAAGGCAAATACCATTTCCTGGTATCAAAGCTACAAATCAGTCATCTGAATTTTCTCCTGCATCATTAAAAAAAAATTAAAGCTGTCACAAGAAACAGAACAGGATTTTTGCTTGCTGGTAGTCAACATTGCTCATTCATTTGCAGTTTTAACTTACTTTATCTAGGAAGAAGAGCTTTTGAAGAAGCAGCAGTCCCTCCCTGTCTCCCTGCAAAGCTGGTCCTGGTAATTGAGATTTTGAAAACAAACAAGGATCTTTCAGTTGTGGCTTAAGTTTTCTTCAATAACCATTGCAACTCTTCTTTGACCTTCTAAACACTTCTTGCACATGCTCCTCCTTCCACTCCCAAACTGAAATTATTGCCACAATTCAGCAAAGTGTTCCAGCAAGAGGATTTTTCAAGCAAGTAGGATGGCTACCATCAGACTTAGGGGGGGGCAGGGGATGGTGGGGAGCCAACTTAGCACTTAAAAAATGATAGTAGTGAGGCTTTGGGACAACTGGGAAGACAATTAGCACCTAATATGATTATTGCTGCTCAGGAGTGGCACTGGATGCCATTTCTTTGGCTGGTACAATAGTAGTTTTTAGTCACTGCCTGTCTTGGTAAGTGGCAATTTTCATAATGATGACCCACAGGTGAACATTTCAACACTGGGTTAAGAGCCACGGTTCTAACAGATGTGGGAGAAATCAGACCTCAACCAGCTGGTATCTGGGAGCTGACCCAACAGCCAGGGAGGTTGTTCGCATCTAACAGCTGAATTAAACTTCCTAGAAAGCCGGCCATGACGCAGCTGGCTGGGATGTGAGGGGCTTATCGCTGAGCAGAGCTAACCGGAGAAGGCTTCTAGGGATCCCAGATGGTGCTCTTCAACCAACCAGCCTCAGAAAGCCTCAGCAAAGGAAATCGAACAGGAATGAGCCAGTTCAGTGATGGGATAACCAGTCAGAGCAGTTCTGGGGCTCCCAGAGAAAGCACGTGGCCAAACAGATGGTCCCAGACAAAGTAGCTCGAGAGGCTTCCACCTCTTGGAAGCGCACAAATTCTCGGCTGCATTTACTTCTCAGTGGTAGCCACCAGTTTTACAAAAGCCCTGGTTTTACTGGTCTCTGTGTGTAATGCAGATGACGTGTAAACTTGGATTAACACAGGACATGTCATATTTTTTGGTATTATGTTTAGCTGGCTGGTTTTCATTCCCATGAACAATGGAAAGCAACAAGCCATACGGCCTCAGAGGAACTGAGAAGATGGGTCCTGCTATCTGTGCGAGCAGCTGTTTCGCAGAGTTCAGTGAGGGAATTTAGAAACCTTCCCAAGGCCTGATCCAGTGCTCACAGGAGTCTGTGGAATACAGCATAATATTTGGCTTTGCCATGATTTATTTCATATAAAGAAGCATTCATCTTCCCTTATGAATAGAGGGGAAGTTTGGGGGCTTTCCCCTCTTCCTCAGTTAAATGAACCTGGGAAGTACCATCAGAAAAAAAAAAATCACGAAGCACTCGAGCAGCTTGTAAATACTGAGGGTTTTATTTCCACTTCACATGGTCTCCAACAGACTTTTAAACAAGACCAGTTACAATTCAGTATGCCCAGAGATCTCCACGGTTTTCCCAAAATGCAGGAAGTTCTCAGTAAACGCTGTACATAGCCAGTTGAATTGCTAACAATAATTTAAAAACTCTTTTTTGTATAGTCAATGCAAGAATACCAACAATAAAAGTACAGTACAGGTAAATTCACAACAATATTACAGTGAAACAGATTGACTCACATTTATGTGATGGTACAGTAGCAGTATGTACATGCACTAAAGTGCGAGGACCCAGAGGCATGCAAGTCAAGTATTGTAGGTGCATTTTACAGCTAACTCCATAAGACTTTCTGAGGCATTCTTTTTTTTTTTTTTTTTTACACTTCTTGTGTTTACCTGTATTCCCCTCCATCTCAATTAATACAAGTCTAGTGAACTAGCTTAATGGCTTTCTTCACTACTTAGAAGGTATCGCTTCAGACAGTTGAAGCATCTTTAAGAAGCTTACTTTTAAAAACCGATAACACTGACATTAAAATAGAATAAAATTAACTTAAGACCCTAGTTTTACAGGAAATTAAAAAAAAATACCAACCCAAAAAACCCAAAACCAAAATCAAAAACATAACAGTGCAAATATAACCAAAAGGCAGTCAGTATTTGGAGAGAGCGTGAGCACGTATTCAAATTCCCTTAAAACTTAATTTACATTTTATTTTAAATCTTACTTTATATCATTTTTACCCTTTTTTTTTTTTGTTAATATACTGTATGTAGAAAAGATGGAGACAAAAATAGTTTTCTCAGCTATGAAAAAAATTAAGTTATTACAGGCACATTAACTGTTTCATTCTAGAAACACCTCAGTTTCCCAGGTCGGACATTCAGCAGCTGCATCTGAGAACTTTCTTTGACCTTTCCAAGCGGACCTCTCTCCTTCGCGGCAGAGACGGCTGGCGGGCGACCTGGCGGAGGCGAGTCGCAGCCCCCCCCCCATTCCCTTGCGGAGTCAGGCCGGCTCGCCTCCCTGGCTGGGGGTCTCTGCCGGCGGCTCCTTGCTTCCGCTCTCCTCTGAGGAAGTCAGGTCTCCGGTGGACTGCGACTGTGAGGCAGTAGGGGAATGTGAAGCCCATCGCGACGGTGGGCGCCGGTTCGCTGGTCTTTCTGGCCGGGAGAAGCAGGGTTGGAGGGACGGGGCTAGTGCAGAACAAGGTAGTTCCTTGGCAGCCAAGAGAGCAAAACAGGGGTTAGTGACTCGCATTAGAGGCCGTCTGGATGCGCAAAGAATTAAGAAACAAAAAATTAAAACTAAAGCTAAGCATCTGTCACGTCGCGGGACAAAAGCAAGCAGCAAACGTCTGTCTGTGTGTGGGCTCCAGGTATCTGCTCGTATGTTCGTGATTTATGGAACAGGTAAGGAGAGAATGAAAGAAAGAGGTTTGGGATGAGCCGGAGTAGCTGACAAACTTCCATTTGCTAATTCTCCTTGTGCTAGAAAGAGAAGAGCTGTAAAGCACATTTGCGTGATAATTCAGGAAAATCCACTATTCATCACAAATGCCAGGTTTGGCATTTGCAGGTGGGGTGAAAATCAACCACCGACTCCTTTTGTCTGCTTCAGGGTTCAGACTGACATGCAGGAAAGACTTCTTAGCAGCAGCAGAGTAATGACTACAGACTAGTTATGATCTCCAGCTGGATTAAAGATCAGGCTTACCTACAGATTTCATCTTCTGGAACATCACTCCTTAGGACCAGCTGCTGAAGCCTGAATTACAGGATTCAGTGGTACTGTATGTTAAAGACGACGTTCACAGAAATGGGAAAAACCTGAAATTTTATTCCTCTACCAACTTTCCACTGTTCAGGCTTTGTTAGCCTGCCTTTCTGATTAGAAACAATTGGCGGCTGTGATTTTTCACCCTGGCACTCAGTTGGTAATTGCTTCTAATATTTATGGACTTTGCTCATAGCACAGCAAGGCTTCCCGCCTCGCCCTGAACGCTCCTTACATCAAGATGAGTGATTGTGGGAGCAAATCTGTCTTGTAGTGCCAAAGTCAAACTTCTAAATTTCGCTGCATACTTTGTAATTTAGAAAAGCAAATCAGAGGAGTTTGTCAACGTATGGAAATGCGTACACCGAGGACCAGTCACTGGAGAGGACAGGAGAATTAAAAAAAAAAACCCAGTCTCAAAACCAGAATGCAAACCAGTGATAAATGTAGAGAGAGACCAGAAACAATACAATGCAAAGGAAAAGCTCTGGCACAGTAAGGCACGGGGAAACCAAGGCAGCAGTAGAACAATGCAGTAGGAAGCAAAGGAGAAGGAGAAACGTGACTTGGGATGGAGAATACTGGAGTAGGTAACATGATGTGATTGGCAGTGAACAAACAAGGTGATATGCCATTGAACCTCTCAGTTGCAGTGGGGGGACCAGACATGAATGTTACATGACAGAGAGATCAATTTTGAAGACACAGAGCTGAGGTACGGGAAATGGAGCTTGTGCAGGCGTGTGTTTCAGAGAGAGCGCGTCGTCGTCAGACTTGGGGAAGCCTCCGTGGAGGGTGACCCTTGGTGCCCTTGGGCAAGACGCAGCCAACAGGGTAATGTGCCATTGCACGTCACCGCTCGAGGCAGAGCTGTGCTCATCTGCCCTCCGTGCTCACAGAGCGCAACACTAGGCAGCCGCCGCAGGAGCTGCCTCTCTGCATCCTCGCCCCCGGCCCCATCTCTGCGCCGTAAACTTCACAACGACCCTCGCTGAAACAACAGTAGGGCTGAAGTATAAAATCTGTGCTAACAAGAAGATTGACTCCTTGTCCTTACTTCACCTTATCCCATTGTGCTTGGGGCAACATATGGTCTGTAAAAGCTGCCACTAGACTCAGATTTGTTAAGAGAAATCCGTATGCGCAGCAATACTCACAGGCAGCGCAACACGGTGAATTGAGGCTATGAGATTTGCGGGTTTTGTCTTAGCCTCTTTCTAAACAGCGGCTTAAAATGATATCTCTATAGCACTGCTTGATTCTGGCTGCTTTATCCTAGTTTCATAGCACAAAATGAGAGTCAGCATGGTGATAAAAAAATTTATTTAATGCTGCCTCCCAGTTCAAAAGCCTCTCTCCAGCACGCTGGCAGATGTTGGTCAGCTTTTACTGAACGGCAGGGTTAAGCTTGTCTTATCTGTGATGTACACATGCCCAGCACAACGCGAGGCTGGGCTCGTGATGGATGTTACTCCAGGGCCAACAAGTGACTGGCAGCGTAATCTTATAACGTGCTGGCTGCTAAGTCAGTGACCCCCACCCGCAGTGTGGAAATCCAGCCATGACAAGGAAAATAGCCAGAATGGTTTACGATAGCCCCTCCTCACTTACCACACGTAGCTGCCATAGCTAGAAATGTTTTTTTTAAAAAAAAGAATATCCTGTGGGTAATTTAATTTGGTGGTTGCTTGGGGGGTGTACCTGGACAGGCTGCACTTCTTAGCCTGCACATTGAAAATAGGAAAGATGATTTCAGCTTTAGTTTCTAGCTATTTCCTAAGCCAGGCTGTCAGCCACCGTGGTTATGCCTATAATAATAAATAAATAAAAGAGTTTTCTGGCACTGAGGCGGAGTGGACGGTCACAGCTCATGTCTGTACAGCTTCCCCCCTCCCTCCGCTGCAGCAGCCCCAGCCGCTGGCCAAAACTGGGCTGGGAACAACGTAATGAGCAAAGGTGACCGTCAGCCACGTGCTGGTGCCGGAGCCCCCTCCACAGCCCTCTGTCCCTGCTGCTGGAGCCATGGCTGGGGGAGCGCACCGCGGGGCAGCCAGAAGCCCTGCGCAGTGCTGTCTCTTTGTCAAAAAAAAAACCAAACCCAAAAACCAACCAAAAAAATTTGTTACAAACCTGAATCCTTCCCCAACATTTTTGTATACCTTTATGTTGGTCTTAAATTTTGCCAGTTTTTTAAAGTTTACCAAAACACCCCAACAGTAAATATTTTGACCTCTTCATAGCCCATGCTGCCGCCAGAGACGGCAGATGGGCTCCTATCCTGAGCGCTTCCTGACCGTCGCATACGAAGGACCCCACAGGGATGCTGGGCGTGCGCCGAGACCTCTGGTGCTGTGGCCATTTATTTCATTTCGTTAACCCACACGTTCAAAAATGACCGTTTTCGGAAAGCTCTGGAAACAAGGTAGAAAGGACTTACAGCAGTGAGGCAGGCAGGGTTAAAGTCCCCAGGGGGCAGTTAATAAGACAGTTTGGTTCTGGACAGAACAGACAGAAAAGAAAAAGAAAGCAAGTAGGTTGGAAAGAACTGTTTTAATCGATTATTTTTTTAAAGTGAAGATTTCATCTCAGCAAGGAAGAATTCTCCAGATGTTACTACCCATTCAGATCATGTTACCGCTGTTATCACAGGGAAACTAATAATCAGAAATAAAAGATAAGCCACTAGCAGGAAAAGATTTAGAAAGGAAGGAAGCAAACAAACCAACCTTTTACAATCCTAGCACAGTCTCAGAAGTGGACATAGCATTAAACAAACCAAACATTTCTACTCAGCAGAAAAAGACATCTGTTATCCTTTGCCAACCTTGATTAGGGCTAGGGAAAAACCATGTTACTATGAAAGAGGAATAAAGCTGTATTTTTTTCCTTCATTTGATTTCAAGAGATAATTTCTGCTTAGGAAATCTGTAACAAGCAAAAAAAGCACCTGATATTTTGTGTTACTCGTGTTTCTCATGTTGCTCGTGCTTCTGGTGCTCAGGTTTCATGAGAGCCCTTTGCCTCACCCTTCTCCCGTGTTCCTATTGAACAGCAACACTGGATGGGAGATTCAAACTAAAGCAAAAGCCCTTTAATTCTGACCACACCTTCCCTTCTTTTTGACATTCCCCCTCCCATGCTGAACGGCTCGGCAGCAAGCGTGCGGCAATTGCTCTGCCCTGGTGAGCAGAGGACGCAGCAGCTGCCCGCTCCTCCGTGGGTCTGTATGGATAGTCCTTTCCCAGTGCTGTCTCCAGAAATGAGTCCGACCCCCAGTCCAGGACTGTTGTGTAACCTCTATGATTTACACCCTTGCAAGTCACAGAAGAAAAATGTTCACAATGCTCTTACGTTGTTAGTTAGGTAATGCTAATCTGCATTTTTAACAGTAATATTTATAAATCCCATGATATGCAAGTAAGTGTTTTATTGAATTATCAGGTTAATACACTACTAGGCTGCCCTGGGTGGATATGAATTTGCTTGTAAGCAGCTCTAGGCAAGTTAGAATATATGGAGTTATTATTGCTATGTATGCATATACACTCACAGGCACACATATGTAGGTAAATATATAAATATATATATTAACTAGATTTCATATTTGCAGCAGGAATATAAAATGAAATTACCTAACTAAACCACTCAGAAGCTCAAATTAAAGAAAAGCCACCAACAGCTGCTCCATGTCTAAAAGTCATTAATATACCATGCCACGACTGCAGAAACAAGAAGGCATTTGGTGGTAAGAAGGTCACTTCTCTTGGCCAGAAACCAACAGGTGAGGGGGGAGCAGAGCAGGAATCTACAGGAGGGTGCCCCAAGCACAGCCTGCCCCCTCCAAGATCAGCATTTGCTGAACCACTATGTCTGGCTTATGCAAAATGTGTGAATTTGTGCAAAGTGTAATTTGTGTGGTCAATGTAATCCATAAATGAGTCCAGGCATCTGCAGAATCTAAACTTATTTGCAGTTTTCAGCAGCAAATCCATGCTCCACTAAGTGCATCTTGTAGAGCATCACCTCACCTAGGAAAAGCTAAACTCATCGTGTGAACGCTCACAACCTTCCTTTTCAATGCACATTCCTGAGAAATGACAGGACCACCCAAAGATCATAACCTGTACATCTGGACAACACTTATAACAACTGAGTAAGAGCTGGAAGGAAAAACAAATCTTAGCTCTGAGGCTTGGAACTCAAAAAATTAGGCAAAAGATACTGAGAATTCACAAAGAACAGAAACTTTCTGGCAGGCTGATGGCCAATGAGTTTTTGCTAAACAGCATTGACCCAAATCTCTCCGTGCATTAAACTCAGGTACAGATACTAGTTGCATTTTGCCAACAGCAATTTGTGATGATGTGGGATAACATCTGTTTACTTATACATAAAATCTGCTGAGACATTTAAAAGATGCAGGAGGAAATCAAGTTTCCAGGGATGCCTTGAAGACATGCCTGAGTTGAACCTGTAAGAGTACAACACACTTT
Organism: Aramus guarauna; assembly: GCA_013400195.1. Taxonomy (NCBI): domain Eukaryota; kingdom Metazoa; phylum Chordata; class Aves; order Gruiformes; family Aramidae; genus Aramus; species Aramus guarauna. The sequence continues at coordinate 2,233,401 of VXBL01000173.1, read as the reverse complement.
CTAATAAGGACTGGTAGTGCATTCCCTGTATTTCAAACTAGGGACAAAATACAGAGATAGCTAGAAAGAGTCAAATAAATGAGGCTGCTTTCCACTTTTATTCACTCTGAGGTTTGTGGACAAAGCCCACTTCCATTCACTGTTATTTATAATGTGCATGTGGTTTCTTTTTTATATGTACAAGCTTCCCTATTTATATCTGTTAAAACTGCATATAGGGGAACATATCCTCAGCTTTGAAACCTCTGTTAGGCAAAAAAAGATCACGTCCTCTGAGCAGTACCTGCAAAAGAGGAACCGATTGTCCATTGAGAACCACCCACTACTGCAAGGCAAACTGCAGACCAAAAGTCTCAGCGCTCAGCTCCCCACAAATCCTTCCAGCCAAATGTTGAATTAGAAAATGGGGTTTGAACCTACCCTTGAGTCTATCTGAGGCAGCAGTGGTAGGAGTCAGCCCAGTGAGGCCAAGGTGGGACATGTGGGGTGCCCAGGGGTCAAGGAGCTGCTGCCCTGCAACCAGGGCCCACCGAAACATCAGGATGCTAAAGGGGCAGCATGGAGCAGAGAGCATGATGGGCTCCTGCCCCTGCCCTGGGAAGCATCACATGCCATTTCAGTGCTGTACCAGAAAGGCAACACGCGCTGGTAAGAGCTGGGCATAACTCAGTTTCTCGAACCCTCCTCAAGGCAACACTCTCATGTGCACAATGGTTCACCAGAAACAGGAGGCTAAGACAATGATAACTGAAAGCTTTTGTCCATCATTACACCTTCTTTTTTGTTGATTGCTCTAGCACATTACTGTACCTGAGACTGTGACCCCCAATACTTGGGCATACTTGCTGAGACAGATGATGACTGTTACACTGTTGGCAGCAAAATATCAATAATGAGTTCTTAAACAGTAAATAGATATGTGCTTAGACTAATTGATTTTTTCTTGTTCTTATTTTTGTGAAGCAGCCACAGTCAGTACCAAATGTCATGCCATCTAATCACATTCACAGACCCGAGCCAAACTTAATCAGATCCATCCAGAAAAGGTATGCTGAAGGCCCTGAATTTTTTATTCAGGGTATTCTAGAGCCTATTTTTCACACAAACTTGTTAACACCCATTCTTGTGTAGGAGAAAGAGTCTACCTTTCCATCCAGCATAAAAGAGAAAATTACTCAAACCTAGAGTCCCTAGAACATCTGTAACATGTGATGTGTTTTGTGACAGAAAACCCTTATCCCAGTCATTCAGGGGAGAATCATTTTTATCCTGTAAAGGCATCTTTATCCTGTAAAGGATAAAGCTCTTCTGATGCTTTCAAGCTCGATAAGCTGTCAGGATAGAAACTCAATTCTTTAATGAGTTCTTCAATGACTAATCCAATAGTTTCATGACTGGGACCTGCTGGTGGTACCATGACAGGACTAGGATGTTCATTGTAAATACTCACTAGGACTGCAAGAGATCTCATAATGCATTTGTTCAAAGAAGAGTGCATTTAGCTATAGGAGGAAAAACAAACAAACTCATTACCTCTATGGACCCTGGATCTACTTTGACAATTTCTCCTGTGCTGTTGTCATTGCTAAGATTTGGTGGGCTGTGTGAAGGTAGCCTTCTCTCTTCCTTTAAGGCATGCTCCAAAAGTTTCTTATTCAAGATCCTGGCAGCATTTTCTGTAAGTGTGTACCCTGGAGGAGCAGATAAGTCCTGCCTGATACTTGTCACCTCAGTCCCTTCTTCCTTTTGCGTCTCTGTCCCCAACCGCAGAGGACTGGGTGATCTGCCACGGGCATTTGTACATGGCTCCTGCACTGGGCCCAGTTCTGGTCTGGGTTCTGCTGACCTGGACCGGCTGCTAGACCTGGGGCATTTTTGGAAGGTCTCATGAAAGATGGGGCTATGGTCAATGATGTTGAACAAACTGGACAGGCCATCATTGATGGTGGTGTGGACAGGACTCTCCCTTGTAGTAGTTGATCTAGCCCAAGCAGACTCACTGAATCCTTTCTGAGGTGTGCCAGGCAAAGTCCGGTTATTTGGCTGGTCTGATTTGGGAAGGATTTTTCTTTGCAACTTTGGAGAGCCATATTTGGGGGAGCAGCATGTGCGTTCAAACTTAGCCTGGACCTTTTCAATGACGGGGGTCACTTGCCTGCTTCTTAGGCTTCTGGATGGTGAAGAGACAGGCGTGGACCCCCCCTTTGGTGTCAGACACTTGTGTGGACTGCTGGTGATACTGCGCAGGGTTTCTGTCTGCAAGCCAACACTGATCGTCTGGGTGGTCTGTGTCCCTGTCGTTCTCATACCATTGGTTTGACATGCAGTGTCCTTAAACTGAGGCTCTGTTGAATTAGAGTTAGAGCGTATTGCGTTTCGGACAGAGAAAGCGACCTCCTTCATATCATCGCTCATGTTTTTGGACATCTCCAAGCTGTGCAAAGGTGAGGCAAAGCCCACAGTAGTGCAAATAGGACGTTCGATGGGATGAAGACCACTCTCCAGAAAATCCTTACGATGTTTGGCCAGGTCACAAGACCATCTTCCAAACATATCCGAGGAAGCACCTTTTGTCTCAGCAACATTCCCCATAGCTTTGGTCACAGAAAACAGGTAGTCCGGCTCAACCTGGTTTTTCCCTTCACTCCCAGCTATCACCGAGTTATCAAACCTACGGACAACCGGTGGGCTGTGAAAGACCCGAACTCCCATTTTTTCGGTTACACCGTGACTCCTTGTTGGCTGCTTTTGGCAGTGCTCCGGGCTGGTCATGGTGTTAGTTGTCATAGTGACACTGGTGGTGAGGTACCATGATGATGCCTGGAAGGGATCTGAAGCAGGATCATGCCCAGCTTTCCCAATTTCTGTCCTTTCTGCCCAGCCTTCTGCAGGCTTCTCGGTGGCCCCACCATGGTTCCTAGTATTACTGTAATCCCAATTTTTGTTGAACTCCTCAATGTATTTCAGATCATCAGGAGACAGGGGAGGGGTTATGTCATCTTTGCTGCTGGATGAAGGCAAGTTTTTTTCTGGTAGAAATGGAGAAATATCCATCAGGCGCTGAAATTCTGACATGGAAGAAACGGACATTGCCCTGGAGAGGGGAACACAAGAGTCACTCATAGGCTTGGAAACTCTCATAAACTGACTTATTTTCAGTAGCAAACTAACTCAGGAAACCTGACTTTCACTATCTGCTTTTATGTAAAACCACTTTAGCCTTCTCTTTCATTAAAGTTCCCTTTTATTATCTTTAAAATAGCTGTGAAATGCAAGCAATCCGGATGTGTCATTAAAAGTACCAAATGGTTTATTAATGGCTCTTAATTTACTGCTTTCTCATGGATTACTGCTTGGCAAATGTTTGAACTGCGGAGCAGTAGGATGCATTTCAGAAATATACCATTCACAGAAAATAAGTGTTTGCAACACGAGGCACGCTTTTCAAAGCAAGTGTGGAATATTTCTGACTTGCTGGGAAATCAACAAGTCCACTCCCACTCCTGAGATTGCCCTGGGCTGCACAGCTGGTGCGTAGTGACGTGGGACATCCAGCCCCGATGCTGTTACATTCAACTGGCCTGGTGAGTTGAGCTCCTGCTCAAATTCAACCAAAGGGGATCACTATGTCATAATGCTGGATTCTTGGCCTGCCCGCATTTCGCTAGTTTGTGCAAATCACAGGCATTCAGCTGAGTTGTCCTACCACTTCGTTTTAAATAAAAATCAAACAAAAAAAAAGAATCTTTCCGAATGGGACTACTTAAAAATGCAAATGAGTGTAGTTATCAGAGTCAGCTCAGTGAGGTAACTCCAGCTGGGTGATGATTCAGCAAGCAGTGGGTTTTATATGTCAGTGATCTGGAGGATACAGTAAAAATCACACTGTGAGTTTTTAATCCAGAGCAGCAGCTGCAGTCAGGGTGCATCTATGTTAGGGAGTTAGGTGAGATCAGGAGTGCAATTTTGAAGCAGATCTCCTATTCAGATGCTCTGGTTTGCATCAGGGGCAATCTCAGAGAGCATGAGCTGGGTTCCTTTGAGATGAAAGTGAGCTGGAAGATGGTCTACAGAAGCACAACTAATGCACTTTAAGGTTAGATGGGTATTCAGCCCATGGGATGCGACCAGAACTAGTCCAAAGCAAAATATCCCTGACATGCATGGGCATGCCAGGTCCTCAGCACCAACTGTTTACCTCTGTATATTGATGTCTACAGATCTGCACTACTTGCTAAGGTAGGCATACCCTTCAGTGTAAGCTGCAGCTTCGTACACTTTCATACAGTCTGATCTTTGTGCACCACAGCTGAATGTGGCCCAAGTTAAATAGAGTAGAACAGAAGCATGTTGAGACAAATTCATCCTTGGGTAAATCCATTAATCTGGCTCACAGGCTGCTTAGGAGGCAGCACGGCTATGCCCCTGGTCTGTGGTTTGGGTGCCAGAGAGCTATAGCTCTGGCAGCTGAGTATTTGCTGCTTTTTTGCTTTTACTCACCTTTGAAGATTTCCTTTGTGTGTTTCTTCCTCCTGAAGAAAACCAGAAACAAACAGGGTAAGTTATTTCTGAACCTGTTGGTGGCATTCGCTTGTGGCTGTCTTGTCATTCACTTCCCAGTGGTTGCACCAGGTATGTTTGTCTCTAAAAAGTGGCTGATTTTCCCTCTGCTAAGGAATCTTAAGTTGCCAGTGGGAATATTCTTCCCTTCGTACACAGGCAGCAGAACGGGCAAGCCTATCAGGACAACAAACTGCACAGGGAAAGCCCGTATGCCAAATCTACAGCAGCCTTGAACTTTTATAGTGCCATGCAATCACAAATGGAAGTAAGCTGCAAATGGCTTTTTTCCACATGTACAACATACTGTTTTGGACCATATATTTGTGAGTGAATTTGTTCTGTGGAGGTAATCTGCTTTATGCCAGAGACCTAGCTGTGCTGAAATAAGAGAGAAACCGGAGTTCTTTGACATAAGATTTCATTATATGTTCTCTAGGAACCAACAAATGGCACCAGTTGAAACTCATTAAGCTAGCTACATTAAACGTGTGGGAAGACTATTACTTGTTTCATAAGGGGAATACCTACAGCTTGCTAATGGCATTAAGATGTTTTTATTTTTTATTGTCACAGGCAATTATTTCCCTGTGACAATTCCCATAATGAGTTGGGTTTGCCTTTTTTTAATAAATACTTCTGAAGCAATTGCTCTACAGTTATTATTTTACCTATTTGTTTATGCCTCTAATAAACTATAGGGAATACACAATATGATCAGGAAAAAAAAAAGAGTATTAGTACCTATTACTTTTATTCGACCTCATAAAATCAAGAACATTACTAACAGAAATGTATTTCAAATTGTGACTATTCAAAAAGAGCACTGCTTAACTCAGCAAATACCTGTCTGATATTTATCCAGAGTCAGGGGAAAAAATAGGAATAAACTGATCCTCCTTGTCGGTGGCTTCAGTGGAGTTACTGCAGAGTAAATCTGATCTAACTGAATGGAGAATCAGGCTGAAGACTGGATTGACTTCTACCAACTACTTGCAGTTAGTACCACAAAGAAAATACAGTGGAGAGGAAGAGTCAGCAGGCTGCAGTTGCCTCTGTGCATCTTCAGTTAAGCTATTCATTAAACTCCAATCAGTCTCGCTTGAGCAAACCCTCTGAGGGGAAATGACTTTGCCCAGGTTTCACTAAAGCATGCTTTGAAGGAAAGAAGCTATGCAAATATCACCAAGGACCAAATTTTGCTGCCAACGCTTTTGCTAATGGTGGTAATGCCTGAAAAAACAGAAAAGAGAAGAGAGCTCTCCCTTCTTAAATATCAGAGTGAATTTGAAGGAAAGAAAATAGCAATCAAAATTAAACACAAAACATAGATCCCTGACACTGGTACCAGCATTCTTCACCAAGCACTTGGAAATGTATGAAATAAAAGCTAAGAAATAATAAATATGGGATCCCACACTGACAGCCGTAAATTTATGGCACTCAGGGAGGAAAATCTGACTGGAACACACAGGTACCTACAGCTACTTAACATGTAAGAAGGGCAGTCACATTTCTTGCCTCTCTTAATCATTTTTTCCTTCTTCTCAAAGAACTTGATTTCCCAATCCTTGAGCTGAGTAACAATGTTGTACATCTCAAAGAAATGCTTGGGTGAAATTTTCACAGGTGCACATGTTCAAGTCAAGGCACACCAGTGAACCTGGTCCTGCAGGGAGCTTGAGATCTGACCTGCTGACAAACTCTTTTCCAGAGTGGTCAAATTTTCAAGCCAGAGTACACAGATACATCTTTGGGAAGTTTCTACTGCCCTATTCGCTATAATGATGTGCTCCGAGCACAAGCCAAATCTCTAAACCATGTGCACAAACCTGAATTTTCAGGCAAGAAGAAAGTACTCAAAATTTGCATCAAGCAACATGCTGCCTGCTTGATAATTCTAACTTCTGGCAGTCTCTGAATGCTTCTGCTTCTGTAACAGCCACTAACATTCAAGGAACAATACAAAATAAAGGAGATACTAGCATGTTGAAGTTGTAATATGTTTTTAATTTCACAGGAGCCTTTCACGTGTGTAGTTGTGGTTAGTGTGAACATTCTCAGGGCCACTAACATCATATGCCAGTTTACAGGCTACTTTGTACCAGCATATGGGGACAGGGACTCTGGGTTTCACTCAGTGACAATATAAACAAAACTGTGAAGACTTGGAACTGGTGAAAGTAAGCCTGTGGTGGTGCAGATTTTGGCAGGATACAGACTACATTCACTATGGCCCAATGACATCTCTTAGCACTGAGTTTTACATCTTTATAGATTTATGGTGTGATCTCAGGGTAGGCTTTGCTGATGAAGAATAACTGTTTTTTTAACAGTTCATCTCACTTACTCGTGCTAATCTATTTAGAAGGCAACCACAACGGAACAACCAGAAGTGTCTCTCTACCGCACTTACAGTTTTACTAACACAATATAGCCCGTGTTTCTTCATCTATATGTATCTACTTACAACTGGAAGAGACTTAAGACCTTCTAAACCTGTATGTTGTTTCAAATGGAGTTATCATACATAATACAAATGGCCACAAGGTGAGGTAATCTTGGGGACCTTCAGGCTGGCTCCCAGCCAGACTGACAGGGGTCTAATCAGCTCCTAACAAGGAACGACATCTTGTCCGTACCAAATTCCCTATTGGGTAACTGTTAGCAGCGCCTGTGACACAGTATCTCACTCCCTACAGCAGAGATGCTGTACCAGTTCTGACATGAAAGACAACATGCCGGCTTGATAAAAGGTAGAAGAGTGCATACTTCCGTTAATCCGGTCAAGAATTTCTCCCGCTCCAGCTGCCGAGACCGGTGCTCATCAGACTCGTCGGGGGAATCAAGAGACAGCGATTCCAGAAAGAGGTTTTCCGTGGCGCTGCACCGATCGCTCTCCTTCAGCTTAGACACCGACCGATCGTCGAACTGAATGGCGTCTGAATCAGAGTAGGATCTTGACCCCATTGGACGAGGCATGTGAAGGTTCCCCTGGGTCGTAAATGGACGAAGGTTACTCTCTTTCTGGTCACACAGAAAACCACCTCCTCTTCGCGGGCTCACTTCTTTCTGAAGCTGGAGACAAGGCAAATGAAAAGCACCAGCAATTACTTATGTAGCGTACGGCATTCTGCAGAACTCACCCTTCCCCAGGAGCAAGGCACCACGAGATCACCGCCTGGCTTCAGGGATACTGGCTCTGCTGTACCAGTCCTTCTGCAAAGGGAGATGTCTCTAGGACTGTGATGCTATTACTCATAGGATTTTTGAGTGATTAAACATGTGTAGGTATGGTTTTGCTTGTTTATATATATATGCATACATATATACACACACAAAATAATCCATCTGTCTGTAATCTGATTTTTAAGGAAACAAATCAACATTGACTGTTATTTAAAAGCAAACCTAAAGCAATACAAGTAGAAGCTCAAGGAAGGGTGAGTGACTTGGAATCTCAACAAAAGAAGTACATTTTTCTTCTGGTGGGCAATACAAAGGTTGCACTTTTATGTACATCACTTGTTTCCTGAGATGGAAAATTCCGCTTAATAAAAGTCAAAAGCTTTGTTTTAGAGATGGTTGAGCCCTAATGCATGGCTCAAAAGTTGACTATGTGTACAGAACACCATTGTCAAAGGGATGAATTAGACATGCAAAGCATGTCTGAAGAAAATGCCTATTTATAGAAGGGCCATCAAAGCTATTAACTCTATACTTTGTAAAAGCTGGGTGAAGAGAGGGTGAACCACTAGTGAAACTGCCAATCTTAAAATCAGGTTATGTGCTCAACTTCTCCTTTAGTTGTAAATACAACAGGATAGATGAAGTAAGTGATATTTTAAAACATGATGAATGAGAGCAGGAACCTGATAAGTAACTTTGTTGTTTTGCTAGAGCAGCGTGCTAAGATTAGTGACAATAACCTGCAAACGCAAGTCATTCCCTAGGATCCTGGAGACTGAGGACCTACAAAACTTATTATTTTAAACTTGTTGCATGTGTTTGGAAAAATAAACGGATATTGTATTGCCTAATAAAGATCAAAACATTTTAGATCCCAAATGATTAAATATGCACTTAGGCTGAAATCAGTGAGATTTTTGCTTGACTCAGGTCTATAAAAAGGGGATGCATCTTCAGTGTTTTGCTCATGATATACAAAATCTGAAGCGGTTTTACTAAAAGGAGCTAATTTAATGTATCCTATAAAGGTAAGTGCTAGAAGGTTTATCTCAAGACATCCTGGAGTCCATTCCCCAGCATATGGGCAAGACCCAAAGCAAGGAGAAATGGTAATCACATGTTTTCTCTATGCAGAGTTCCAAATGCCAGTCCTTCCAGGTTTTTAAAGATCCTATAAGGATAATGATCTGGGAGCTTTTATGAGAGAACAGTATAGATACTGGCTCACTCTGAATCTCAGACAGCTGACAGGAGAATTAAAGTGAGAAATACTGGCCTAACTTCTCAAGAGTGACTCATGATTTTGAGTCCCCATAGGTTTATACCTTTAGACACACAACTTTACATACAGGTGATTTTGTGGGTTTAGATATTTGCCAGTGTGCTCTGTGTACAATTAGCTTTAGGAGCAGAGTGGATGGAGATTCTCTAAGGGAAAACAAAGTGACAGTGTACTTAAAAAAAACAACACACCACTTTGAGTTCTGAAAAAGTAGGTCATCATGTTTTTTATATGCAAGCAGTATTCCCATAACCATGCAGAGTAAAGTATTTTATATATTTTATACATTGGTGTGAGCTTCCCCTTTATCATACGTGTATTATTCAGGAGCTGTGTGAAAGCAGACAGGCACAAAGCACTAGTATGAAATTTGGCACACGTGCTTCTACTATCTCTTAGACTCTGTTTTTCAAACATACACACTGGTGCAGTCTCCTCATCCTCTATGTATTGCCATACATGGAATACACACAGAAAAACCCTGGGGAGAAGGACTTCAGCGATATACTAATTGTTTCCATATAAAGCAGGGCATGACTGCAATCTGAGAAGATATTCAGCTAAAAGCCTGTAAATATTTGGAAGCTTCCTGTCGCACAGGGAAATGTTTGATTATAAGCAAAGATGGAATTATGAAGTTTTGCAGGCAGGTAGCCAAGATTTCAAATGCCTTTTCTAATCATCTAGTCCTCTGAAATTAACTTGATGTAATATTTTTTATTTCCCCAATCTATTGCTAATTCTGTGTACAACTCTGTTGTACAGTAAATATATAGTTGAAGCCTAGAGGTTTCAGAATAGTAACAAAAGAAATCAGCTCCAGGATTAGTTAAGAGCTATTTTGTAGGATCTCCCCAGATGACACTGAGAGGTTATGTCAGGTTTAAAGAGAATTAAAGGCTAGGTAACATTAACAGGGATGTCTCTGTTGCTTCCTTCAATGCGCCCCATTCCCAGGGAATAGAAAAAGCAGTCTTTAACCAGGTTAAGTCCCTCAAGCTATTGAGGATACACTGAAGAGATAATATTAAAAGATACAGTTCATAGGGACAGCAGCATAAACAGCCAAAGAGGTACCAGTGACTCTCCAAAGAAAAGTTTGAGTCCACATCCTTAGTATATTTGGAAATTTTCTGAGTGTTATTTAATTCCCATTGTGCGGGAAGAATCCACAGGAGGCAGTTTGGCCACTGAAACTCAACAGTTAGAAACCAGCCCAGTCAAGCCATGAAGAACTTGGCACGTTCTGCCACAGAACCCTGGCAACCAGGTAATTTGGATGAAGAGCTCTGCTACAAGCCTTCCTAGCTCATAGCCATCGTTTTTTTTATCTTAGGAGATGTACCATTGGGCTGCATTATAAAGGCTACCTCAACAAGCTGCATGAACTATACACAAAAACCCTCAGAAAAATGGGAGATTAAAAAATCCAGAATATCATTTATTGGTATTTTTAAATTTAGAAGCTCAAAAATCACCTTTCTTGGTCCATAACCACCCACTCAGACCTACACTTTTAGCAGTGATTTTAGAAATATCCGTAGAGTATAGGATTGTCCTAAGTGCTTCTCTCTGGGTTTAACAGCCATAGCTTAAACTGAGGTTTAGTCTTGCACTCATAATATTTACAGCCTGGTGTCTTTTCTTTAGCTTCTTGTTCCAGCCCAGGCATGGGAACATGAGACACATAAAACGAACTCTTCAAAAACTGGTCATGAAGTTACACTGGGCTTTCAGCAACTTAACCTGTGAAGCTACTTTGTGCTTCATTCAAGCGTAATGCTCCCTAGAGAGCACGCACAAATCTGGTGCCGTTCCATTTCTGATGTCCTAAGGACAGAAAACATTCAGTTAATTGAGGACCCACAATTTCAGTTGTTTTTCTTACTTTTCCTGGAATGCATGACTCAGAGCTGAACAATGTTCAGTCAAAAATGGTGTATTAACTCTCCCTCATTAAACTTCTTATTTTTTGTGTGGCTTCCAGCCAGATAATAAACTCATTAGGTACAATTTGTCTCTAATACTAAGCAGATAAAAGTACGGACAGGCACGGAAAACAAGGGGACAGGTATGCAGTTACCAGATTTGCAAATGATAGCAGAGGTGTGCACAAAACTCATGTGACTAAGGTCAGAGGAGTCCTCTGAATATTTAGTATTGATAGCTCTTTATTTGTTATCAGTCCAGGCTCTTCATGTGAACCCCCGGGTTCCTTTGCTACAGAAAAAGAATTCAGTTGAGACTGAATAGTTCCAGCAGCTGCATCTTTGGTAGCTAGTTCACAGATAAACAGACTTTTTTGGCAGGAAGCTGTATATCAAACCTTTTATAACCCTGCATGTGGGATTGAGTGTTTTAGCACGAAGAGATGCACAAAAGCTTTCAAACAGAATGAATCGATGTGACCATGTCTGTCTGGGGTAATTGAAATGAGGCAGGAAATGGCCTTTAACCTGGAGTTGATTTCTCATAAGTGGTTTTTTATAGGGTTTATGAGCATTTTCCTTTTACTCCCTTGTGTATGTAAATTGTTTTGTAGCTTGAGAAACACTGATGTAGCCAAGGAACTAAAATTGTTCCTGTGCTGCTTCTTAATACAGTCTCTTCACCTTGGCCTGAGTGTAGTAATGGTGCAATGCCTCATGTTCGCAGCCAGCCATTGCTCACCCCAAGATGACTCCTTACCTGTTCTATCCGCCTGAGCAGCTCCTTCTTTTGACGCTCCCATTCTCGCCGGTCTCTATCAAGCCTGTCCAGGAGCTCCACCTTTTCCCGGTTCCAGTTCTTCTCACTGTGCTGGATTTGCCAGCGGAGGTCCATCACCACACCATGACTCTCAGCCAGAAGCTTCTTGTGCTCCTCTCTTTCCCGTTTAAAAGCTCCCTTTGCATCAGAAGTGAGGCCTGCTTCTCCTGAAGTGTTCTCACTCTTCCCTTCCAGCTGGCATTAAAATAAAACATTACTAGGACATAAAACTTTCTGTGGTAAAAACATGTGTCTGACAATGAATTAAAGACCCAACTTCACAAAGGTAATGGCAAAATTATGTCAATTCTTAGATCTGAGGATCTCGATAAATTGTCAAATATCTTCAACTTGAAAAAATTTTAAAATCAAGACAGTGAAAACCATAGTGAATAATTTCTCAGGCTCTACCAGTTCATGCTATTAAAACATCAGTTATGATCTTTCTGACGGGAGTGTGGGTACCAGCAATGAAGGAAACATGGAGATAACTACAACCTCATCATCACCTCTGAGACAATCGCCAGGACAACGTCCTCAGCCACTGCTCTGCTTTTGTGGTCTCACTCAGTGCACCCGAAACCTAAAGAGAGTGCATTTATCTTCTGAAGAGACTTCCCAGAACAGTCCTCAGCAATGGTCTTATTGTACAGCTCCTCAGACCTTCCAACAAAAGGAGCACCAGAAGGAGATGTACCAAGATGTACCCCCATCTCTACAGGTTCTGGTGTCTAAACTGATTTCCAGGGCAGTTAGCTGATGCTACCTTCCCTCCCTTCTTCTTCACTTCATACTCAGGGGTCAGCTTGATCAGATCAGAAGAGCTGGCCCAAGGTACTAGATTCATAGGGTGTCAGGAGGTCTCTAATCCAACCCTCTGCTTCCAGCAGAGTTGGCTCTGAGATCAGATCGAGTTGTGCAGGACTTTGTTCAGTTGAATCCTGACAAACCTCCAAGTGCTGGGATTGCACAGCCTCTCTGGCCAACCTGGGCCACTGCTGGACTGTTGTCAGAGTGAAAAAATGCTCAATGGTTTTGTGTAAACTCAAGTGAGTGAAGAATTCATCCCTGAAGCCTGACCTTTTGTTGACAACTCAGTAGATGTGTGCATGACTCAGAATGGGATACATCTCCGTCCCCTGGCTCTGCAGGTGAGCTGAAGTGAAAAGCAGCAAAAACTCATTTCCTCCTCTGAAGTTAAAGTTGTCCTCAAAAAGAAGAGGCAGCAGGTCTGCTGAGAAACATGCTCCTTCAGCAAGAGAGAAGGACAAAACCTTCATCTTGCCCTATGTGGAAAATAAGCCTAAACTTTCTGAGCAAAGAGAAGTTCAGACTGGATTCAGGAGTGATGCTTAATAGTCTCTGGAACAGCCTCTCCAAATAAATGGCTGAGAGGTTATTTCTTGAGTCATTTAAAATTGTACTGAGCTGCAGAGAACATCCTGTAACAGCCACTTACATTGACAGGGAAATCTTAAAACACCTGCGTCCTCTACCACTAATTTCCAAAGTCCAGTTGTTTCCAAATGACCAAAAAACCAACTGACCTATCAATCAAAATAATTATAAAAAAGCAGCATCCTATTTTAACAAAGTTCACATGACACTATCTTTCTCACACTTCTCCTATTTGTGCAATGTAAATCTCTGGGACCCGCAGTGACGTGTGAGAGGCTGCCCTGCACACAACTGCATGGCTTGGTGGCAGACCAGAGGTGCTGTGGGGCAGAAACACAGAACATCCCATGAGAGACACATCTGTGCTGCAGATTCATGATGGGAGACACCATCCTGGGCATCATGGCTCCTCAAGAAGCTGGAAAGCTTTGCTGTCTTCCTACCCACTACCCAACACATTGACTGTCCACATGTAGTTCAGTAATATGTAAAAACATCACTGCTAGTTTCCAAACTCACCACTAACTTCAGGTAATGGCCTCCTGCCCCTTGTGACATCTTTCCTCTGTCCATCCACAAGTCCCCAGCTCCATTTCATGGTGCTGCGGGAGTCAAAGTTGCTGCTGCAGACAGGGTCAGCAATGTTTGCACTCAATCTTTTAGGTTTGTTTGCTTTAATTTTACTATTTTGTGCTCCCTGTCCTGGGTCACTCTTGCAAGTTCCTGCTGGGTTTACTAATTAGCTGTGACACTAAATAATCATGACTTTCAGGAGCGTCACTGCAGAGCTGAGATCAGCCAAAATAATAAGGCACTAATGAAGTAAACTACATACAGTTTCCTTTCCCCTAAGCCTGAAAGAGGGCTATTTAGGACTTGTTCTTTGTGATATATGTAAGTCATCTTTCAAGGACCTTTGATGCCCCCGCAGACTTCTCATCTTGCAATAGGAGCTCTTAGGAAAGGTTGCTGGAGTGTCTTGGGTAAATCCAACTAGGCTGGAGTGCAGACTCAGCCTTACAACTCCTGGGGAATATAGCCACATGCAGCAGTAGCTATGGCTAGCACGCTAAGTTGCGAAGACGCACCAATGCCCGAGATAAGCTCTTTAGCTGGTATGAACCATGCAAATGCTAAAAGCAACCCACAAAGCAAACAAATGCTCAGCTGCAATAAATACAGTTTGTATGATTATCCTACAAAGCAAATTCCTTCTTCCATTTTTTTGAATCTCAGAAAAATAGCAAAATGTTGAACTTCAGCAAGACTCATTCTGTCTCTTTCTTTACACCACCACTGGGCAAATTCTCAGCCTTTCAGTTTGCAAACAAGACAAGCAGTGGTGCCATCAAGAGTGGCATGCCCAAGCTGCCAGAATACAGTAAGTCATCCTGTGCCAGACCATGGGCTCACCCAGACCAGACCCCTGGCTCTTGCCCCATTTGAGAAGAATACAGGAAGTCTGTAAATACAAAGATGAGTTCAAAACCAAGGCAAGTAGAATAATTTCAGAATAATTTCCTGAGATTCGGGACATAAAATCTTCTCCAGAGGTGGTGTCTTTACACTCAGAAGACAGTTCTTGGTGCCTATGGAAGGCAGAACAATGCTCCTGGCAAGGACAGAGTCCTTCTGCCTCTGTTTTTATGAAACAGCTCCAATCATGGAGGAAAGGTCCATTGGTGACTCAGCATGAAAGTCTAGAAGTGACTTTCCTAAACCTGCTTACTGCTAATGGTGGCCAGATGCTTCTCCATGCGGACCACGGCTTATATTACCCTGAGGCATCCTTAAGCTGGACCATTGCTCAGAGCCCTAGTGAGGATCCGTGTCCTTTCATGCAAGTTCTCAAAGCACATGCAGGGTTTGGCCCCTCATACCAGCTCCCTCCTTCTTCCAAACTTTTCTCTGTTCCCAGAATACTGGGATTTGTCACTTGCCCCGCTGGAGGCTAAGCATTATTGGGATTCCTTATTGGGTCAGCATTATCACAATCCCATACTTGGGAGTGATCTCATTATTTCTTATCTTAAAAACAATGCCTAAGGATCCTTCTGCCAAATAAGATGTATATGCATTTCTGACAGCCAAGACTTTTATTTTTAATAATATATGCAGTGCTGAAGCTCCAAAGCAGCAGGCAACAGTACATTGTCACCTCTGATATGCAGTGCTTTTGTATCAAAAGTTTCCTTCCTTCCTTCCTTCCCTTTCTTTCTTTCTTTCTCTCTTTCTCTTTCTTATACAGAGAGTTGAAGCATCAAAATACAAAACCATTGCCAGTGACTATTAATTAGGAGTTGACTCTCTTGAGGAAAATGCTCTTGTTAATTGACCTATTGCTTTACAAAAAAAGTGGAAAACAGCAGCAGTGAAGACAACAGTGGAGACTAGAAAGGACTTGATTCTCTGTGGGCTTGTCAGGGGGTTGGCAGCTGCACACGAAACCTATGGTGTGAGTGCTGTACAGCCCACTGCTTCATCACTACCAATCAAAGCAACAAAATGACATCATGAGAGATCCTCCTACCCACACCAACCTGACAGCCTTGTCTATTTGGTTAACGCTGTTGTTATGCCACATGTTGGGCACAGAATAGCAAAGGATGTTAACATGACTGTATGTAGTGCTGATATTTTACACATTGTTCACTAGCTCCTCCCATTTTGAGCCTGAAATTGAACCTATAGTGAAAACACCCAGTATTTTGAATCTTTAACATTAGTTTGAATGAAGTTTATGTTTGTATTATATCTATTTCAAGCTTATTATATTATTATTTTCTTATTTAGATTTCTAATTGCCTCCTTGCAATTGTGAGCACGTACACTAGACCTCAGTGGGACACTTACATTGTTTGCCCTATCCTCACTGACATGCTAATTATTGATGTGCTATCTTTTTGCTACTGCATTAGGGACCTGCTTTTACTGTGAAAATAGAAATGTTGTGGACAACTAGCTAAGGAAGACAGTTTTATGTCTTAAATATTGACTGGTTTCATTCTTTTAATTTGCTTGAAAAAATTTAAAAAGTAACACCTATGGCTCAGTATTTACCATATGTTATATGTTATTACCAGTGGAGCAGTGGAGGTAGGAAAGAGCCTGATAAAGCCCCCAGAAGGAAAAGTGCAAATCTTTTTTCTCCCTGGGCAGGAGTGGCACCACTGTCCTGGTGCCAAACACCAGTCAAAGTGGCAACCTGGAAGTTTATTGCCCGTGCAAAGGCAAAGCATGCAAGCTCTAAATTGGCAGTTCGTTGTCAGACTAACTTTCTCTAAGTTTCGTTCTTTGTTGCCATCTCGAGTTTAAGGTAAAATTGTCACCGAGGTTTTATTTTAGGAGGAATGAAATGGGAATTGATTTTGTTTCCTTTTTTCAAGTGATCAGTCGTCTGAAAATGTGTGTGCACTAAGACGCAGCTGAACTGAGAATCTGAATCCGTTGAGAGACAACTATGCTAAAATGAAAGCTTCTTCCTTCATTCTGGGAAAGCAGCCCACAGTACCTGGACAGGAAAAGCAGCGCTCGCATCTCAGCTCTGTGCGTCAGAGTGAGTCTCCGACATTCAGTAAATCCTTCTAAATGTACCACGCTCCCAGCAGTGAATATTTTTATTATATTTGTCTTCTGCAGAGATGCGCTACACCTACAAATCTTTTTCTCAAGACCTGAATGTACTAATTCTCTCACTCCTGCTCTCTTCAATGCAGATAATTAGAGCTTTTATGCCATCAGCTTTGGAAATCAATCCTTATGCGTTTTTTGCTGATTTGTTTTCATATTGCTTCAGAAAAAGCACATCTTCTATGAACAGCCGTACGTGACACTGAAGCACCTGGCACCAGATTTTATATACATATTTCTAACAGTATCCCATGGCGGGTAGCTCTCTCTTCAGTGGGGTACCATCCATCACTAACCAATAGCTTTGAATAGTTGGTTTAATATTAACATATTGATCTATCACTCCAGTTTTATTAAATCACTCTTTTCTCTCCTATGCATCAAATACTGCAGTTGTTAGGTGCCAAGGCACAGTGATGAGCTAATTGCGAGCACGGCAACATCAAGACATTTTTCTCTCCTATAAATGCCAATAAATACAGACATCTGCATGTCTCATTGCCACAGCTGATACATTACCAGCCAACTCTTCCGAGAAAATAAGCAAGAAGAGGTTTGGTTCCTTTGTCCTCACCTGCATTACACAGTACCTACTACATGAGCACTCACACTGGGACAACTGGAATCCAAGAGGCAACTCAAGAGGCAAAGCTTTGCTCAGGCTTCATGGGGGTTTTCAGGCACAGCGTAAAATTAACAAATATAGTCCCTTTCCTGGCTGTCATAGATTTCCCATTTCATTAAGCACCTCAGCCATTTTGTACCGGTATTGGACTCAGGGGATGTTACCTGCTCAAGGTGACACTTCAGTTCAGTCATTTCCACCTCCCAGGCTGCCTTGTGCAGGGCATACTGCTGCTGGAGACCCTGCCGCTCACGCTCCTCGTCCCGCAGCTCCGAGCGGAAGTCATCCAGCAAACCCTTCACAGCGTTCAGGAGCTTCCGATTTTCACTTGCCTGCCACAACAAAGCAAACAAAATGCTGTCATTGGATGGCTTCAGCCTCCAGTTTCATTTTTAGGAGGAAAAGGCCTGCACATTCACTTCATGGAAAAGAAAGTGCCTCAGCTAACTTTTGGGTGAGAAAACTAAGAATAGCAATGCCTTCTCTGTCTACAGGCTGCCCAGGGAAGTAGTTGAGTCGCTGTCCCTAAAGGCATTTAAAAGACGTGTAGATGTGGTGGTTAGGGACATGGACCAGTGGTGGAATTGGCAGTGTGAGGTTTACAGTTGGACTTGATAATCTTATGGGTCATTTCCAACCAAAATAATTCTATGATTCTGTGATTCTATGGTTCTACTTCTTGTTAGCTCTATTCCTGAAGCACCCATAAAAGCCAAAGACATTTAAGTTGCCCTGAAAAATGCACTAAGTATCTTTCTGGATTGAGGACATCGGTAATAACTTCTGTTTTAAATGCTGTAAACCAAAGCTAAAGTATCATTCCTGACGTTTGTTGGATAGCTGGATGTCTCCTACATACAATCATTGCTCAGCATCAAACCTCAAATATTTGTAAACTACATATGAAGAAAAGGGATTAATTTTTGATGCTTTTATATTATCAGAGAAAATTACTTTGGAAAAAAAAAAAGTGAGGTTTTGAGTTGAGTATCTCTGCTGAAGTGTTTCATTAGTCTGTACTTCACATTTCTGCTCAGTCCCAGGCAGCTGCACACAGGTTAGCTTTGCGGCAGCACTCTGGTGCCAAAGGCAGGAATGCCGGGTAGGCCACTTTCCCTCTTGCAAATGGGATCAAAGAGCAAACCTCCATCTACGTCTTGTTTAGAACGTCATGGTCATACTGACAATGTTGTCTGTGCTCTTGTGCTTGCCCAGAGACAAGAATGGAGTTAAATTAAAAGTCTAACCCAGAGCTGACATCTGATCTTGGCAGGTACTGAGAGACAGCATGTATACTTACGCAAATCTTTAATTTTTTTTCCTCAGTTTTGATATTTACTTTCTGCAAATTCTCTGGAGACTTGCAAAACCTGTCATTTGTATGTTAAATACTGAAAAACATTTTTTAAAGATTCATTCTGGATCAGTAAAAAAAAAAGGTGTCCCATTGTTTTTTACAGTCATTGAATGAGAAAACAGAAATATTTAACATGATTTATTTATCCAAAATTTAAATCAAATATTCCCAATGAGCCTCTCAAAGACCAGGGAGTAGCTAGAGATTGTATCTGACAAGTTACTCTGAATAGAAAAGACTTTTAAGAAAATTATACTTGATTAGCAGACACAGCATGAGCAGAAAAATGGGAAAGCTTACTCAACAAATGCAGCATTTAATCACCTGGTTCTCATGAATACATTGGCTTCCTTGGGAAGGCCTAACTCAAATTAGCTGTCTCGATTCTTGCATGATAGTCTAATTGATTTTATTTTTTAATTTATTTTCCCAAGCAGAGGCTTCCTGCAATTCCTCTTCTGTGGTGTTTCATGAAGTACCTACACGGGGATTTCTTTGTAGACAAGTCACGTAAACAGATGTATGCAAAAATCTAAATAATTTTCATGTGCTTTTTTCAATAACAATACATATAAAATTTTATGCAGACAACTAAGTTGATTTCATATGCTCATCACATTTGGCATCACTGAACCCACCTCACCCATTTTTGTAATCACTAATCAGGCATACCATGGTGCCTTTTTTCTTTAAAAAACAAACAAATGTGGTCTACTTTTCCCAAGCTATTTGGTTCATCAGCAAAAATATGTTAGATGAAGGGAAATGACTGCAGGTGCTCATTGACCGACCTATAATCTGTTTGGGCTAATGAAATGTGATGGTGTGCAACATGGGGTTTTATAAGAAATGCACCCACAGAAGCAGAATTAATTCCATTAACATTTAATGCCAATTAGCAGTTTCCAACTATACAGCAGCAGTCTCCATCATGCATATAAGATCACCTACTTTTGAATATGTAATGAGATTTTGCGTTTCCATAAATGAATTTTCGTTCTGATACCCAATTAAGGCTAAATTCTCCAAACATTTCAAGCCCCTTGTGTAGTAATCAGAATAAGAGCTTTTTTGAAGATTTGTCTTTAGTGTCACAACAGGAGCTGCTGGGTATTGAGCGCATCAAAATCTGGCCTCATCCTCTTTGAAAACCCTGACCCAAAACATCTATGAAGTGCTTTCATTCAAGAGCCACGTTCTGTGTTTTCTGGTAAGCTGCATAAACCTTTCTCTGGCAAAGTAGTCTAAAGGCTCCACAAGGAAAATGAAGCAGAAGAAAAATCAAACCGAGTAACACTAAAGCAGGCTGTGTCCCTCATTCCTGTGCATACATTTGATAGCTTTAGAGTCCTGTAAAATTAGGTTTGCAAAGAGGTGATGGACTAATAGAGAAAGGAGCCAAAAGAGCCTCATTGCAGGTTTGTAGCTTACTGGGATGAGGGCATGTCTTATTTCTAGAGGCATTACATCAATGTCGCTGTTATGAGACAAGTACCCCAGGTGCCCCCTGGGCTTGCTGGGATTTTAATTAACTTGCCAATATAAATCCAATTTTGGTTACAAACTTCTAATTCCTACAGCGAAGTCTCTTTTGCATGACTTTGTATTTACAGTCTGAAGTTGGAGAGATCTGTGAGATTTTTTTTTTCTGTTTTGCCAAACTAGAGTGTTTCTGGAGAACAGATAAAGTACTTTTGAGACAATGTGCTCTGAAATACATTTACATCTAGATGTGCTTTAGATTTCTGTTGGTAAAACTGCCAAACAGCTTCTGCATAAGTCCCATAGATACATAACAAGGATTGTTATGGTCTTCCCCTTCCTCCCAGGGATGTTCTACAGGCAGAAGAAAGGAGGCATGGCTGTGATTCCCTGGACAGTCTCCCATGCAAGGACCTGACTCTTTAGTACCTTACCAGTTACCAAAATGTAGAGCATGGAGGAATCTGAGCAATTCACAACTGATTTAAGACAAGAAAATTACAAAAGCAGTTTAAAGTCTTGTTGTATCCACAGCTCAGGATTTACAGGTAAAGGAAATAACAGCTGAAAATAAGTAAAAACTTAATGTAGTAAACCTCAATTAAATTCCAGGACTTTGGAGTCTTTACTAAGTCGAGTGGATCCCAGAGATGGGAGCCTGCAGGTCTAGAAAAGTTTGAGACCAGAGCAGTCGTTGGAAGCTTACTTTTGCTTTTAAACACAATTCTTTTTTTCTCTGAGAGTTTCACTTAAGAATTTAGCCACAGTCTGGTCTAACAAGCATTTTAGTACAGCAGTCAATTAAAAACGCAAGGTCAGGAGCCTAAACAGCGAACAAGTACTGTGCATTTTCTCTGTCTAATCACAGATCTAGGCAAAAGTGAAGCTGGATCTTGGTGCAAATAATTTTCGTATATTTAAGTCTTAATTACTATTCCTTTGGGTTTTTCTCTTAGCTAAGCTTTGAAAACAAATATCGTATAAGCAAAAAAAATCTAATTGGGGATTTTCTTGACACCTCCCCAGCAACAACATGAGTGTATTGCTTTTTAATGCTTTTTCCATTGGACCACAGATGTGTAAACTCTTCTTCTGACTTCCCTGAACATACGCCATCCAACAGGCATCTCACCCTTTCTCCTCAACAGAACCAAAGCTCTTCCTTCTTCCACCAGCTATTCTCCCTGACCTCTTACTACACACATAGAAACGCTGGCTTACAGCAAGCCCTGCTCTACTGTGACACCAGCCCGACTTGCCTACTTATCTCCTGCCCATGACCAGACTTCCCGCTTGGCTCTTGAGCCTTGCCAGTTCCTTCCTCAACCCCTTCTGCAGTGTGCCCCAGATACCTGCCAAGGGACAATGCCATGAAAAGGAAGATGAATTGGTCCTTCTCAGAGTCCCCATCTACTCTGCCTCTCATCAACTAACCTTTTTTCTTCCCTTTATCCTCTTCTGCCCCTTCATCCCTCCACACACTGGCCACATGAAAATCCCAGACAAGTGAGACATGTGCTTTCCACTGAGTTGAGTACCTCAAATCATAATAATATAAAATTAGAGTCTGCTGTTTGAAATTAAGGCTGCAGGGTTTATAATTTTTCTCAAAACAATTCCACTTTCTAGGCCGGGTGAGAAAGTCAGCAGCAAGAGTGCAGGCTGAAAATACAAGCCATTAAATATGAACATTAAATGTTAAAAATAAATGTGGTTTACTTCAAGTTACGATAAGCCCTTTCTTTTTTCTGACCTAGTTATCTCAGCCACTCCTAGACTATCACAAAGTTTCCTTCCTAATGTGAAACAAATGCTGATGCATTTCATCTCGGAGCTTGCCAGGTGGAACCAACAACTTAGGGCTCTTGTGGGCAGGTGCAAACCTTGGAGGCTTCCAGCTTCACCACTCACCCCAGATTCCTCATATAAACAGTGCTTTTTTCCAGCTGCTGTCTTAAAGAACCTGCAGAAGACCCCCTAAACCCTGGGTGTTTTTCAGCGTAGCCTGACTGGTCAGTGGTATACTGGAAGGTGAGCATTGCTGAGATCCACCCCTTCAGGAAGGACGTCTGCTGATACTCTCAGAGCTTTTAAAGCTGGGACAACACAGGCAAAGCATTTTCTTGCACTATTTTTGTTCAGTTAATGTGTTTTGGGATCGTATATGAATTAAGTGGAGCTGATGTTTATGGGTGAAAGTCTGTCATGTGTGTAGACCAAGGACCAGGGTCTGTGAGGTTGGTGAGCACAGCAAAGGTCCTGCACACAGGAGGCTTGCACGGCCAAGCCATCCACCATGGTAAGATGGACAGTTCAGACCCAACTGATACTAAGGTGTGCAAGGGCAGAGCCAGGCTCTGGCAGAGCCTTGAGGGTGCAGGAGGTGTGCAGGCAGCTACTCTTCTGTCACAGTCCTCCAGAAGACACTTCCGATGCCCTGAATCTATGACAGCATCAGAATTAACCTACACTAGGGCTTCCTGCTTCTGTGCCAGAGAATAATCATAATCCTGTCTTGCGCTTGACAAATACAAGCCCCCTGGCACTGAAAACCCTTTTTACATGCCTGTCAATAAACACAGTCCTTGTTAGAAGATCCGCTAGTGTGAGCGGGCAAAACAAGTAATAGTCCTTAAAATGAGAAATATTCAGCGAGCTCACTCACTCTTGCAGTAAGGGAAATAACACTTTTTTCCTGGTTGGAAGGCAAGAAACCTATTTCACCTTCACCAGTCCATTTGGATATTATGCAATATTCAATATCAAGAGGGGTACTGAGATGTGGTCTGTTCCTCTGGAGAAGAGTAGGCTCAGGGGAGACCTTATCGCCCTCTACAACTACTTGAAAGGAGGTTGTAGTGAGGTGGGGGTCGGCCTCTTCTCCCTGGTAACAAGCGATAGGACCAGGGGGAATGGTCTAAAGTTGCACCAGAGCAGGTTTAGGTTAGACATTAGGAAAAATTTCTTCACAGAAAGGGTTGTCAGGCACTGGAATGGGCTGCCCAGGAGGTGGCTGAGTCCCCGTCCCTGGAGGTATTTAAAAGAAGGATAGATGAGGTACCTGAGGACATGGTTTAGTGGTTATGGGATGGCAAGGTTAGGTTAGTGGTTGGACTTGATGATCTTAAAGGTCTTTTCCAACCTAGATGATTCTATGATTCTATGATTCTGTGATTCTGTGGGTCATTTCTTTAAGCAAGTTTAGCTGGAACTGATGCATTAGAACATCATGCAGCATATATAAAAATTAATTATAAGCAATCCTACTTCCCATTTTTGCCACTTTAATTGAGATTAATGCCTAAGCAATGATTATTTCAAAGAGGACATAATTTATTTGAATGTTCTTGGTCATTTTAAGATATCTATATGGAAAGTTAGTACATGACAGAGTTTGTACTGAGACAGTATGTTGGTTTATATTTATTTTACTCATTTTAGATTAAATCAGTCTACAGACGGAATGCAGTTAAATAACGTGCTCAGGAGCATCTCTTCCATGGCCTTCTTCAGCCTCTGCCAGAGAAGAGTTTGCTGAGAGGATGACAGGACAGTGATGGGTCTGGGAGACTGGCAAGGTACGTCCTTGAAATCAGCAATGTCTGACCTCCCACAGGGTCCGTAACACCAGAACCTTTCCAAATGCCAAACTGATCAAAAGAATACTGCCTTGGTAGTACACTTCACAGAAAATAAGAGCTAGAGAATGGAGTTGTCACCTACCACTATGAAAAAAGAAAGCAAAAGAGTACATAAACTTAAAGTAGAATATGAAGTAGCACAAAGACCACAAATATCTACTATTTTTTATTCAAACAGAAATTCTAACTAAAGTTACGTCTTGAGCTAGAGAGGCAGGTTGCATCTCCCAGCACCTGCCTAACCTTATTATAGGATAGAGACTTACTGTTGCCTGCTGTATATCTATTAGACCATACAGATAATAGGTAAACAGGTTGTACATAGTCATGAGATTCTGAGGAATTCAAGGCAAAGAAATGAAATGCAAAGACACACACCATCCCCAGATCCTGCGGCGAGTGCAGCACAGGAATGCGGTCATACAGAGTACCTGTTTGTCTGAGAGCTCTTGCTGTGGAGTGGGCTCCCAAGTCAAGGGCCCAGATAGAGATGGGGCATAAGGCATAAAACTTCAAGACCTTTTTGACTGAATTTGTGTTTTACACAGAATTCTTGCTCCATTCCACTTATGATTGCAAATAATTCCATGTAACAGGATGCCCTCGTCTGAATGTTTCCCATTTTAAAAATATAAGAAGAACTGTTGGAAGCCTGAAGTCTGTTGCCTTTGAATGTTTGCTATTATTATTGTTAGGACTGCGAGTATATTTAATGCACAAAGGAAAAAGCCAGGATATATGGCAGTGCTCTGACACACACAGGCAGGGCACAGGAGATGTCAGGGAAAAGTCAGCATGATTTGCTTTTAGGCATTTAAAAACAAGCCCAGTAACAGGAAGGAACTTTTGCATTGTTTTCCCATCATCTCTAAGGGAAACATTAAATACATGTACCAGTTTCTTAAATTATTTAAAGGAAATCAAATCACCTCTTCTTGCTAAAAGCTTGACAGTAGAATACAATAGATGTGCTCAGGCAAGAGGAGCATGTATATTCTGCAAACCATCACATACTGATAGATGTTTCTGGGCAAACAGCCACAAGAGGAAATAGGATTTTTCACTGATAGCATCTGCCAACAGGAGAACAGTAATCACGTGGCTCCTGATTAAATATAAATATAATGGATGAAATCCACTGTAATTGCTGTGTAGCTAGAATTATTTTTACAAGTATGATTCTAGGTGATTTAACACAGCAGCAGAAGAAAATGAACTCCCTTGGCAAATCCACGGTTTTCATTCCCAGGGCATGATATACAAATGCTACAGTACCTGCTTCTGCTGCTGCAGTAATTCTGCAGTCTGCAGCTGTGGTCCATGATCCGTGCTCTCTGCAGTGGGACGCTGGGAGAAATCTGTCAGTGCAAACACAACATCCTCTTCCTCCTCCTCTCGCTCTGCATCATCCGCCTTCTGCTCAGACTGAATGCCAAAGTCTGGGAGGGCCTCGGGGTGCTCGATCTAAAATGCAAGAGATAGGACACATCAACACTCTTTTGCCATTTACCTCAGGGGGCAGAAACCTATTGAAGGGCTAAGGGAAGCGATTATCTTCCCCTGCATCTCTGTGGTGGGATATGTTGACTTCTATTCTGTAGGCTACAGGATCTTTGGGTGATATACAGCATGTTGCATATGTGAACACAACACTATGCAGGCCTACAAAATAGGGGATCGATGCAGCTGAAAAGATGGGTGTACAACTGTAATGCAGCATAATGGATATAATCCATCATGCATTAATGAAAAACTATACAAGACACAAGTGCATTGTTTGCTGAAGACATGGAGATCAGGAAATATCCAAATCTAGCACTTTATTCCTCTCTGATGCGTTTGCAAAACACATGACTCCAATAATGACTGGAGGCGGATTGATTGTAAATTAACCAGTCAAAAAATCCAAACAGTGAAAAAATGAAAGCTATTTTGATATTAGAAGATGAGCTAGTTTACATAGAAGCAAATTAGTACTGCTGAAGTAAAGTAGAAGCAAATTATTTCTAAATAGCTACTCATCTCTTGCTTCTGACTCATATTACCACAGCAGATGAAGGTAAAGATGTTCATCCACCTTTTATCTAAGAATACAAAACATTAGAGTATTCAACTCAAGCATACTCCTACCAGACCTGAAAGGTTACTTGTACTGCCAAATGCAGCAAACACTGAAAAACACTAGGCATGTAAGCATCAGAAATACTGAGGAAAATTACTGAGTTGACTTATCAAATGGATTCAGAATTGCGCAAACCTGCAAAATAAATCTATTATTCTCAAGAATTTTGGAGAAAACATCAGAATGGGCAAACACATTTTTCTATTTATTTTTTTCTTTAGGTAAGATTTCCAAAGCAAATGGTAATTCTCAACGTGCAACTCAACACAGTTTTAGCAGCACCTTTCTTCACAGTGCATGTTGGCTGGCAATCACACTCCTGCTGAGATGTGTCAGCTTGGGGATTCCAGGTTGTTATGTACTTCTGAAATTCCTAATCTTAATTTAGGTGCTACTTGGAAAATCACCACGATGACTACTGGCGTACTGCTGGTGACGGTGATAGACGTGTGTATGGAGAAGAGGAACAAACAAGAATGATTCACTGTAAGTTTCCACAAGAAGCTGTATAATTCTCCTGCCAACATGAAAACAGAGCTTCCCTCCATCTGTATTGCTGAAGGCTTTGTAAGGAACACACTGTGCACACGATGAGAAAAACGACAGCTCTCAACCCATCTAAATAGATTTGACTCCGTCAGCTCGCTAATGTATTTTTCTTTCCCAAAATTATTCAGGAGTCGTATCTTTCAGACCTAATTAAATTTTCATTTACTATGACAGAATTTTTCAGGACCCGATGTTTGTAGTAGTTAAGGGTTTAGCATAAGCCAACTTAAAAAAAAGTTTTCATGTTTAACTTGAATCCCCTTTAAATCTATGTGTAATTATAAAGCTGCTGATGCCACATCATATTTACAGTCTACACTTAAAGAAGGGATGCCCCAGTACCCCCACCACTTGCAATTTCATTGGATTAATAAGGTGGGACAGTTACCTCTAATATGTCCTCCCCTTCCTCCTCCATTCGCTTGCCTTGCCGCCAATGTTTCAGCAGCCACTTCAGTTTGACATAGAGGAGAAAGGTGTCCTGCTTGAAATGCCTGAGTTCTTGCTGCAGCAGACTTTTCTCCTGGCTCCAGGTCTTCTCTTCCAGTTTGTTCTGCAAAGTCAAGCTCTGCACTTCCAAGTCTTTCCTCCGCAGGGTCTGCATATGCTCCTCCTCCAGCTTTAATGGAACGACAGACACCATGTCAATGGGGTGGTGTCCTGGGGCAGTCTCCAGGACTTGTACTTTGCTGGGTGAGACAAACTGAAATCTCTAATTTCCGTCAGTAGTGAGTAGCTATTGAGTTTGGCTCAAGAAGTTCCTCAGCAGTTATGACTGTTGAGGAAATCAGAGGACAGCAGCCGATAAGCTTAGATAACCATATCCAAGTAACCTGTTGTGGAAGTGGACAGTTTGTTTACTTAAAGATGCACGACACCTTTGCTGCTGCTTAAACTTTGTATACCACTCATTCTTCCTCTCTCTTGATTGTATCCCTGCAGTATGTTCCAAGCACAGCCACCACCACACACTGCTGCACATATCACTCCTGCTAAATGCATTTGCCATCATTCCTACAAGGTGGGACCACAGCTGCCTTTCAGACAACCTGGAAAATTATCCTTGCCTCTTCCCTTCCCAATCACAGACTCATCCTTTCCTCTGTGTCTACGTGTCTTTCTCCTTCTGGAAGGACAACGCTTCCCAAGGAATCACATCCAGTATCTCATATACAGCTACTGGTCCCTCACTTCTCACAGTTCATACTCAGAGGAATCAGAATGATTCACAGTAAGCAGTTTCTCATTCTGATATGACCAGATCAGAGACACATGCAGGAATCAAAAAGACAGCAATAGGCTGCAACTCGGCATTCACCATGTCTCTCAGTTTCAGTACTGGAAACACCAAGAAAAGCTCATTCTTTGGAATCTGATTCAACACAAGGCCACCTGAAACATTATTCTTTAAACATAACTTCTCCTTCAATATGTCAAAATCAAACCATGGCATGACCTGTGCCAAATAGCACATGCACAAGTCAGTTGTACACCATCTCATGTTCTATGTGGATGAGATGGTGTTTCCACTTCAACCAAGCTGTAGTTCACATTGATCAAGAAAAGGCTGATGGAAAACGAGTACAGAGCCACTGCTCACAGATACCAGTCTTTACTATTTTCCATTCTGCGGAACAGCCTCTCCCTTTGCTGACCAGCTCCATAGAAGAAATCTATGAAAGCCACAGTACACTAATGACCACAACGATTTAAACCATAAGAACATACCTTGCAACAAACAACATTCACACAGGAATGAAGAATACCTCAGAGATTCTTCTTCAGGAGCACGGAGCCCCTAGCAATTAATACTGCTAAGAAATAGATGCTTGATTTTCATGGCAACATTCAGATGCTTCCGACACAGGCTACTGGTCCATACTAGATGGTTTACTAAGGACCTTCCAGCCTTTTAAACAATGTGCTCTGGCATAATGCAAATTTTCAGCATCTATGCTACTATGTCTTAAAAAATTCCCGATGAAATTATTTAAAGTAGTTGCTAGCTTAAGTGTGTTTAAAATGCAGCTTAAAAGTCATCTGGAACAAATTAGCTATAATGGCCCAAAAACCATACACGCAACTCATAATAACACTCAAGGAGATTGTACACTGCTAGCACACATCAATTTCATGTCATTAAACATTGCCAAAAATGACATAGTAAAAAAGGGGGTTCTTTTAAATTGATTTTTTACAGGAAGAAACAAATAGATTTTGTGTTGATGCAGGTTCTTCCACCAAATGAAGTTATGGTTAAATACAGCAAAGATCTGAGTCATTTCCACCAGAAATCCTGGAAGATGATAAAAAAGGAACAATATCAACAGGATGGGCATACTCTGGAAAAAATGAAGAATCCAAAAGATGCTTTTATTCTTCTATTTCTACTGGCTGTCAACACGAATAGGTATCTATGATTTTGCTGCATTTTTCATGCCTTTTACAAGCTGTAATGACTTAAGTCCCTGTGGCCACAAATTCTTGCAGAAGACCCTGGTGGAGGTAGCTTCATAGGGTATTATACTTTTTTCAATGGATAGCTATTGCAAAAGAAAAGAACTGTAAGAGGCAAGCATAGCTTCCAAAAAGCTTTCATGGCCAAGACAACTGGGAAGGAAATCAATTTACTGGTTGCCTTCAAAAGCCTCCATGAGAAAGCTCCTATGGAGATCAACTGGAAATTAAAGCTACTTATGAAAAAACAGAGTTACCACTTGGGCTTAATGAGATTAGCTGGCACAAGGAAAAATGATTTACACGATGTAACAATTATGCTGAATTTAGTCTATGAAGTAAATTTAAAAGAAAACTTCTGTTAAGAGCCAAACAGCCTGCAAAAATTAGCAACAGATTTTTTTCACCCTAGGAGCCAGAGATCACAAAACTATTGACTAACATGTTCCAGCCTTCAAAAGAGCAGGGGAGCCCATGTAACAAAATATGATTTATTCACCAGTTATGAATAAGAGGGTTGGAAGCATGGGGTACTGAGAAATACAAAAAAGTCCTGATTTGTGTCTCAGTTATGAGCGTTTAATAGCCCCTCTGACTTAGAGAAGCATTGGGTTTTCTTTGGGCTAGGATGGGTCAGAATAAGGCACAGAGCCACACTGCGATCCCAGAGATCAAACACACCCTTCCCTCCCTCATGGAGAGCTGAAGGGGCTGATATATTTCCCCATGCAGTATTTTACATCTCTACCTCAACTTCCACCACACAAGGCAGGACAACACTTCTCTCCACCAAGCAGAGAAGCCACATTCAAAGTGGCAAAATAGGTTTGAGTCTACATTTCCCCAGCTTCCAGATTCTTCATTTACTCAGATGAGCTCACACAGGCACAGCCATCAGGACGCAACTTCCCACGGTCCTGACAAACAAGGTCCACGCCACACGTCTCTCCCAGCAGGTGGGTTTCGTATTTACCTGGATGATCCTTTCTGTAAACTTTTCTTGCTCCTCTCGGTGAAGTCTCGTCTCCTGCTCAAGCTGAGCCTGAAGCTCCTGTATCGATACATTCTGTACAGGTAAAACATGGGAATCCCTGAGCTGATTAGCAGGACAAAGGGATAGGTTTAGCAGAAAACCATGGTGTAAAAAAAAGGAAAAAAAGAAAAGAATTGCAGGACAGACATCTGCACAACTCACGGTTATCAATAGTTAAAACCAAAGCACAGTGTGCAAATAAATAGCAATGACCTAAGTATGTGTGGGAATTTCCTGTGTGGCTTCTTCTGAAAATTAAAGCTAGGATGCTGATGTTACATGTTGGATATTCTTTTCAGGCCTCTGCTCTGGGATTGCGCTCGAGTAGCTGAGACAGCGCACCATCAACGACGTTTGCCAGATTAGCTATTTAGAGTATTCTGTATTTGGTGGCGTATTTCTCTATGATAATCAATGCTATAAAATTTTAACGTCTCTGCAGAAGATGTATTGAATGCACATATATCGAACCTATTTATTTATTCATTTGCAACACTTCTGATTAGGCAGATAATGGGATAGCATTTATTAAACCAACTAAGCATATAAGGTTCCTTTCTTCAGATACAGGACAGCTCTCTGCACAAGTCGACTTCATTCTCTGATTTCGACTCAAAATAATTACTCCACAAATGTCACGGTGATAAGCTGTGTGAGCCTGAGACCTGACCAAAATGCTTAAGTATCTCTCCTTTCAGGTCCAACACTTAATGCTTTTGGTTTTATGTTCTCATTAAGTATGGCATCCCATCCACTTTACTTCTGAAAGTTACTTAATTCAAACATAAAGACCAAAGAAGGCAGAGTCACAGATCTCATTATTTATACTATACTTTTTCATCTTGTGGCACTTACATTCCTGGTCAGACTTTCTATGTCCTTCATTTTCTATCTTTCACATTGGAGCTAAACCTGATTTGTCTGTACAAAGGAGATGCTCGGCCAGACGCCATCCCCTTCACATGTGTGACCACAGAAAACACTACAGCACCAAACTCCTACTTCCCAGAGTAAAGATGCATTTAAAGAAGGGATCATTTCAGGCTTCAAAGCGTAATCCCAAATTCTCTGCTGGCTGACATCCAGCACGCTCCAACCTCAGCAGCTGCAAGGATGTAACGCAGGTCGTGGGACCGCTCTCGGGGGGGTTACGCTGCCATTTCCCCTCCAGCATCAGCCCCGGCACCCGTCTCCTCTCCCCAGGCTCTCCTCCCGCTTCCCGAGGGCAAAACCAGCTGCTGCTGCTGTGGTGGCCCTTGCTGGGAGAGTTTTGGTAATTCAGAAAGTATTTGCCACTGGAAGAGATGCTCCTCTCCTCCCTTAAGGAAAAAGGAGATGAGGCAGATGGAAGTATCCCACAAACCACCCGCAGGACCACACTCTGCTGAACAACGGAAGTCACCCTATATATACTTTCTGGGCCCTGTCAGTCGCTTCTTTACTTGATTCATTTACTGACTTGTGCATGTCTGTTTTGTACCTGAGGAAAAGATACTTCCAGCCCTCTGAAAGGTATGCTCAAAGTGACCAAGAGCACATTATCTGCCTTATCGATTTCATCGTACACCTTAATGTGCCTGCAGACATTTTTTATTGCACCAGGCCAAAATTTGGTCTCGCAAATAATTTGGAAAGAACTGCTTGCAATGAGATTTGCCAGTTTTGCACAATCATTTGTAAATCATCAGTTTAATTTTCTCATCCAATAAAGGCAAAATTACTTTCATCAGAAATTCCTGTATTCTTTTATTGTGATCAGGCTTCTTCAGGAATATGGCAAATAAAAACCAACGTACCTAGTTCCCATTGGTGTAATTTAAAAAAAATGTGTGTTCTTTCTTTTTATAAATTCAAAATCAGCCAAAATCATGCAAAGTCAATCTGGTGAAAGCAGATACAACGTGGCAAGGCTCTTCTGTTCTCACTAATTACTGATCTTAATATGCCTCTCCTTACAGTCATATGATTACACCTTTAGATAGTTAGAAATATTGTTGTTCTTGGGATTCCTGAAACTGGAAGCTGAATCAGAGCAGGAAAAGTTAGCAGGAAGGTAAATTTGAACTTTTCACTATACACTTCACATTTGTGTTTTCCAATGAACAATGATTTGCTAAAAGATCATTTGTTCTACTTCAGACTAGTATTAATTGGAATCACATAGTTACATATATACAACACCTTATGTGTGCAAAATTAGGGCAAGAAAATGATTAACTCATGCACTTTTTCAATAAACATGCAGCCCATGCAAAGCCAAGTTTCAGGAAACTTGGCACTGGGATTATGTGGTAACTGTTACTAAGAAGAGATGAAATGCATCATAAAGGCAGATAGACTATTACATGCACACTATATAGTGCAAATCTTTTTACAATTGCTTTGCCTCTTTAAGGACGATAGATTTTTATAAGTGATAAAGTAAATGTGTTGAAAAGCAGTTAATGCATGAATGCAGAGCTGCACACCTTTTTCCTTCCAGTGCAACCTGAGGACTCTTCATAGTCTATAATTTCATATAATGTCATTTCTACCGGAAGCACTGGGATTTGTACTGCTCAAATCAAGGGAGATAAGGCTGCTTCAACGCCTAAAAGATTGCTGCTAAACATCTGGTCGTGAATCAAGAATATGTAGGAAGGTATCATGTGGTATTTGTATATGCAGTTCAGGTACCTGATATTGCACTAATGGATCTCTATAGGTTTATATATAGAAATCAGGCCCCTATCACAATCAGCAGGGTGTAGTCTGTGGCACAACTGTGGTTTTGTTTTGGAAAGCAACACTGCTGTGTCCAAATGGACACAAAAGTTGATAACCTGTTAACTTCCATTTTTTCTTTCCGTCGTTCTCATTAATGAACGCACTAGACAGGGACGGAAAACACCCCGAATATAACGGCCAACACACAACATACCGACACCACGGAAACAGACACAAACGCACTACAACAAGACATACAAACACACTATGACAGGAACTACGAGCTAGAGCTACTCCAACACAGCACTGCAGAAGCAGCTGCACTTCATCCACAGCTCGACACCGACTGACAGTTTCCTACAAATCCCAATTATTGCATTTCCAGATCCATTCTCATGCCCGTCCTCTCAGACAGGCAGTGCCAAATCCTTCTGCTGACTCCTTTTCTCTCACCTGTTATCACTCCAGAACAAGTTAATCCATGCTGATGTCTTTACCTCAAGAGGATATACAGAAAAAAGTCATTCACACTTGGGGGCTTCACCACTGCTCCCTCACTGCATCGAGCCCTTTCTGCCCCTCTCAGCGTGTTGAAGGCTTTTCTGGTTGCTTTCCAGCTCACGCAATCCCACTTTTCTGCCATGACTTGTTTTCACATGATTGCCATGCACCATGAGGCATGGCTGGGTTTTACTCATCTGTTTTCTTCATTTTACCATAGCTAATTGCAATCTCAATTTGCCTGCAAACGTAATCGGTTTATATGCAACAACTGTGAACATCAAATTTCAGAGAATCTTTCTTTTTAGCCGTTATTTTTCAGGAGGGATGGAATGCAATAATGCCTGAGGAGGCAGGGTAGAAAGATGCTTTCCAGCATTTGTGTGCAATTCCAAGGAAGCCAGAAGATTAACATTTTCTGCTGTTCATCTAATGC
Source organism: Aramus guarauna (assembly GCA_013400195.1). Taxonomy (NCBI): domain Eukaryota; kingdom Metazoa; phylum Chordata; class Aves; order Gruiformes; family Aramidae; genus Aramus; species Aramus guarauna. The sequence continues at coordinate 2,199,685 of VXBL01000173.1, read as the reverse complement.
CATGTTATAACGCTTTGATATTTGGACCATACATTTGACCACGCAGTCTAAAAACTGCTGCTTTTTCACAGGAGACAGTTGACCATTGCATGCATACAATCAACCAGACCAGAGAGGAACTTCCAGTGCCTTTTGTTTTCCTTTTCACATGCAATACACATCTAACTGAATTCTCAGAGGCTGCTTCTGAAGATGTACTCTTCTCCCCTCCCCCTTAAAAATAAATGATGTATATTCCATTTGCTAGGTTACAATAGGCAGTTGTGTGGTTATTTGTCGGTGCTTATACGGAGACTCTCTGATTTTGGGAAAACACAGAACACTGCTTCAAGTCTTTAAAAATCCATCTCATTGTATAAATAGTATACAAAGTCTCACAGAGTTCAGTTAGGATTGGGATATCCAAATTTACATCATAAAGGGTCTTTTAAGCCATTATATTGTCAACCTTTACAGAATCTTACATAGCAAGACAGACTACAATTCATCAAAGTGAATTATTCTTGCTGCCCCTAATCTTGGTGGGAAGGAATACTGTCAGCACCAGTTTGCCTGTCTTCTTCCCACAACTCTGCATTGGAAGAATAGTGGACACTGAGAAATACAACTTTCTATGTGGTCCTCAATTGTTGTTTGGTTGTTTTGGTTTTGGGTTGTTTTTTGTTTTTTTTTTCAGAAGAAAGAAAAGTCACAATGTATAAAACATTCACTGTTTCCTTTCTGGGAAAACAAAATCTTAAATCAGGGCCAGAGAAAAGGATGTGCAAACTTTCAGCACATGGCTGGGAGCTGCTGCAAAAGCCATCCAGCTGAAAAGCTCTCACTTGGGATTATGAAAATTGCACAGAAGGAGTACAGACACACCAAAACCAGCTAAAAATAGAACATTCAAAATATAGACCAAAAGTCTCCACGTATGTCCAAAATGGATCCATACAGCAAATGTGATTCAAAGCAGGTGGTAAAGTGACTTACCTAACTTGCACATCACTGTATCTGGTTGGTCCACACTTAACCCAGGTCTTACTTTACAGTTACAGAGATGTTTTGTATTTCTTACAGGCATCATAAGTAAGAAAAATGGATAAACAGATATAAAAATGGCCTAGAAGAAATTATTCCTCAGTGTGAGCTCTTCCTACTTATTACTAGACCTTGTGAACACTTGCTTTTTAAGACATGTTCACACCTTCTCTAGCCTGTCTGCTTTTATTTTAATTCTTTGGTGAGAACTTGCTCCTTTTAAGTTAATTCACTCCAGTGATTCTTTTTCCATAACCTGAGAGTGTCAGAGATTTTGTGGCATTTTTTCTACACAGAAACAAATGCGTAAGTTTTTAAAAGCCATGTATGAAAATAAACAGAGTAACCAAAACTGAAATGCAAAAATGAGTGCTTTTGTCTTCGGTGACATGTACCTACTCAGATAAGGGCCGAACTGATACCCTTTGAAGGAACAATCAGAGCTACAAGATACAGCTCCATTTTAAAGCATCAGGTATCAAATACTGCAACAAACTATATTTGGTCATTTGAAAGAGTGAATTTTTTTCTTCTCCAGAGTGTCTTCTTGTTTCTGAATAAACAGGAGAAGACTGCTTAAGGAAGCTGACTTTGGTTTATGGATATTCCACTGGTAAAAAGGGTAAAATTCACCAGATGAAAAATTATTTACCATTTTTCTCACTGGTTTCCATTTGTTGCCATAGTAATCTTTTGATTTGTGCCGAGCGTTTGCTCCATGAAGCATTGTGTTACCTTTTTTAGTTCCTCGGTGTCTTTTAGTCAGGGCAATTCTCACTTGTTCACTTGCTTTTTCTTTGGATGGTAAAGAATGATTTCCCCCTCCCACCATAACCCGGCTCTGCTAAAATCATGAATAATGGATCGAACAATCACCTCAATGGGCTCCAGCCTCCCACAACAGCAGCTGAATGGCTTGTTTCAGCAAGAAAACAAAGCCCTGCTCTTGAGGCAATTTCAAGATATAATTTCCCTTGGACACTGACTCTAACCCACCTCCTTAACATGCAAATACATTCCAATAATACTGTTGCACTAACAACTGCAGTGCAAAGCCCAAACAAAGGCAGATGTTTACAGTTAGGCTATAGGGTAGTTTCAAGCACAAGTCAGTCTGCATTTATTGTATTTAATCAAACAATTAGGCTCCCACGATGCTCCTTTTTAAAAATAGGAATGGCTACATGGAAGCTGCTCAGCCTTGCTTGGGAAAATTTTCATTTAAAATTTAGCTTGGAAAAAGTGAATTTAGAAAAATGGGTTTGCTTGCTTAAAAAGAAAACATTTGCCTCACTGAAATGAAATGTGTTGTTCTCATGCTGAAAGTCCATACACAGTAAGAAGATCATCAATCAATGTTATCCACTGGCTAGTGTGTATATTTTCACTTCATAAGTTAAAGCAGATAATGGCTTATGTGTAGCCATCTCTGCTGTGGGCATGAAAGGTTTGAGTCTCCATCTGAAGTGTCTGTGGTAATAAAAAAACCCTTTGGTATTTGAATTTTTTCATTCATCTGGCACAAAAATTGGTAGTTTTTGCTAGTGCAGCATAGGAAATTTAAAAAGAAAAGACTAAAAATGTTACCATACAAAATTATTTGGAGGAATCTTCTGCTTCACTTGGGTTTGACTATTACAGATTATAAGATTTCAATTGGCTGCCCACTCACTGAAAAGTTTTAGCATAAAGCTGTGTAATATTCTTTGTTGCTTGAGTAAACTTGACTGAAACAAACACCATAGTCTTCAGCATTTTCTCAGGCTGGGTCATTTGAGCCCCAGCTGTGTTCATGTTTTGAGCACATCTGGACCTCAGTTGGATATTTTCTACCTTTGATTATCATAACTGGCTTGTTTCTTGTCAGTCTATGGTGTGAAAACTATCCATCCTCTGCTTAAACACAGTTTGTTGTACACGGTTTACACATCATCCTGTCCTGGGAGAGGAAAAAAAGATGTGGTGCCAAAATTACCCAAATCCCTAATCTTAACAGAGGGCTCACATATACAGGGCTTAGTATAATAACAAGGCTGATCTAAGATAAGGGGGAATTAATAAAGATGACAGAATTGAAACAGAAATATTGTAAACA
>VXBL01000173.1:2186567-2191567 GCA_013400195.1 Aramus guarauna | reverse complement strand
CTAATTATGGCTCAGCAATCTGAGGAAATGATTTAATTTACAAAGCACACATCCTTGCACATTGGTAATGGTGTCTTTTATGTCACCTAGATTAATTTCTCCCCATTCTATTTAGATATATATTAATTATGTCTTAATTTCAGCTATTAATACCTAAACAGTCACAAAAGTAATTGGTTGTATACTTCTGAACTCAGTCAGCTTTCTTACTGATCCTGCTTGGTGCAGCTTGGAACTTCAAAATACTAAATATGAAAAAGCTATCTTAAATGTTAGCAACATGATAGAGGTAAACAATAGCCAAAGTTTCTGTTAATATGTGGTTGTCAGTCATAACCAGGAGTCAAACACATCTGCAATCAGTTGACTGACTAAAACTCTGGTCATTGTGTTTCTGGCCCCAGAAATGTGAGTTTTCTATGAATACAATTGAGGTGCATGTAATTCATTAGAAGCAGAGCCTCTAGAAGATCCACTTTCTTTCCTCTCTATCATCTCCTCACATACACACACCTCTTTTTCACACATATATTTGCAAATTGCTTTTCTCATTATAACTCAAAACTGTAAATTAAGTATCAGATTTAAACCTGGCAAAATTCCATGCAGCCTCCACTGGAGTTAGTCTGAATTTTGGTTGGTCTGCCTGGGTAAGGCTGTATGATTAAAGCATCATCTTTGGTCAGGGCTGCACAATACATCACCTCTGGTTTTCTTCTCATTGAGAATCAGTTTATCTCTGCAGCTGTAGGCTTTGCTCTCAGGGAAATACAGAGATCACAAGGAAAGTTACATCCAGACCAGTGCTGCATGTCAGAGATCACAGGTGGGATGATTACTCCCATTTATTTATCTGTTAATAGCTTGGAAATAATAATTTTCCTTATTCCGCCTTTGTAATCCAGCATTTTTCCCCGTGCTTGTTATCTACCTTTGGCTGCAAGGTCTCAGCCATCAGCGGCACTAGCTGGTGCCTGGCACCTCCCTGGCTGCGGGCGGCTGGATGGATGCAGTGGGGAAGGGCCAGCCTGCCCGCACCCCTCTCCCCTGCCTGGGAGCAGTAGGGGCCGGCTCCTCCCGGCGGCCAGGGGGGCTCCAGCCTGACACCCGCTGTGTTTCAAGCAATATAAATAACAGGCACCGAGTCACACTCAGGACAACACACTCAGCGTTTTGAAGCCTTTGAAGAAAAGGGAAAGGCATGGATGGGTTTGGGGTCAGGGGCCCAATGTTTTTGCTCGGCATCACTGCACGATTCAATGCATCTGCGGAGTTAGAGTGTTATTAGAGCAGGACAAAACCACCGTCAACTTCTTATAATGGCCTTACATTATTGCTAAGTTTTGTCTATGAAAAGAAAAGGATGACATTTTTAAGTTTTGTTTTTCACAAGAGCTGAAACAAACAAGATTTTTTTCATTAAACAAACACAAGCCTCATACAAAACAACAGAGCTGATGGACGTTAATCTTGCCTACTAAATATGGATCCCATCTGGAAAGGTGAGAAAGCTCTAGATCTTCCCCACTTCTCTTCCAGGGAACATGACTACTGAAAATCCCATTCCCCGGACAGCTTTTTTCCAAAGGAAAAGAATGGTCAGGAGAGATTTATCAGTCAGATCTAAGCATGCCAGAAGGGTAGGACTCCAGCCTTCATGCATCTGTCCCTCTAAAACTTTGTGTATAGAAATATCAGTGATTTCTTGATCAGTTGAAACCAAGTAGAAACAGCAAGAGGGTGAGACACCCACACAGGCAAGTAGAGTGTTGACATATAAGGCAAACTAAGGAGACCCCAAATCACCGAAATTAAGACTAGTTCATTATTAGTTAAATCACAAATTAAAAGAAAGGGGGGGGGGAAGAATACAGTCTTTCCACCATTTTGGAGGAACAAGAGGCTTGAACCTGAGGCTGAAAGCTGGGCTATGGCACAGCCTGACTGTATTTCACATCTGATATGTGGACGCTTCCCTAAAAGGTGTACGTAGGGCAGACCATATAGAAAGAAAAGAAGGAATGACAGTGCAAAAATATTCCATCAATCATGGTGCCAGTCATGGACTTTAAGAGATCATTAAGGATAAATGGTAATTAATGATTACTGATAGTGATTATTTGCATGCAATTGCATCTCAACTCTGCATGGCACTTCAGAGGGATGTTAATGGAAAAAAAAAAAACAACCCAGAAAGAAAAAAACCAGATCCTTCCCTATAGAGTCTGCAGTCTAATTTAGACAAATGTAGAATGTGGAGATAATGAAATGAAACTTAAAGGGAAGAAATGAACTTAAATTCATTATGCAATGTAAATGATGTGATGAGAATGAAGAGCTGATCAAAAATTCCCAAATATGATATTTCTTTTCTTGCAAGAAGACACAAAGATAGATAGAGACCAATGCCATCTCTTCTACCACCACCACCGGCTCAAGGGAACTGCCAGGCAGAAGATGGGTAAGCGGTTTTGGAGTTGCAAGTCTGACGACAGGGCAGTATGACCAGCACCCAAGCATCTGGCTGAGGGCCAGCACTCCTACCTTGCGCTGGAGAACCACTTTTCTTTGTGTTTTGCTTGGTGCCTGGTATTTTCCAAGAAGCTCCGTTTTGCAATTCTGCTGAACAAAAACTTTTTTTCTTCAATACTGCTAGAGGTGGGTAAGCGCTACTATGAATTCTGCTTTTACACGACTTCAAGACAATCAATTTCACAGGTATTATTTACTCAGTGTGCCCTGCGGTGGGTGCGATGTTCCAGCTATTTTCATGACGAGTTGCCAGTAAGTAAAATCACCGGTCTTGCCATATGCTATACATAGCTGTAAGCGTGCAGAAGTACAGAATCTAAGTTTGTGATTGTTTTTCACAAAACGTGCAATGGGTATTTGAACTTATTTTAGGTATTTAGGGTGGTCATCCCTGAAGAGCAGTGTTTTGAACCTCCTGGGCTGTGTCTGTACCAACCCCTCTGGGCTGTGCCCCAGGACCCGGGGGCTGTTTGACCAGGTCGGGCACTTGCTGTGTTGTGCTCTGGTCTCAACCAGAACGTACCTCTGAAGGTAGGTTTGAGGACAGTCCTCAGTAGCACCCTAGAGTTGGGAGGTAGCTAGGACATGCACCTATAGGCTGGGCCATGTCAATATATAAGATTGTTTCCCAGACTTTCCTACCCTAAAAGAACTGCTGAAGAAAACTGAATGGCCACCTTGCACAGTGCTGTCACAATGGTTTTCATTTTCAAGCCCAAATCCTTTGCTTCTCTGAGGTACGGTGTGTGTGTACAGTGCAAAGGGGATTTCTCTCCCAGGTGGTTTCTGGGATCGCTTCCCCACGTTGTGAGTGAAGCAGAGCTGACCCAAGGTTACTCGGCTAATTTGGTGAAGTCCTTTTTAAGACTTTCCAAGGCAAACTACAGCTGCTCTTACTGCCTGGATTTGGGCGGAGGAAGCACGCACGAGGAATCCATTCCCTCTGCACTGCTCTGTATTTCCAGGAATGAGGAAAGGAAGGACGGTGCCGCCCACAAACCCCGGTGGACGCAACCTTGCCTTCATGTAGCTTCATCTGTAATCTGCATGTGTATAGGCATGCACATATATATATATATTTCATCCACGTATTTTACAGGCTTGCAGAAAAACAAACTCTCTGATGAGACTGACTGACTTAAATAATTCTCCATAGCAGGCGCTGAAGGCAGAAAGCCCAGTGCCCCATTTTAAGGTCTGATTAAGACATCAGCTTGGGAGGGACGCTTGGTCTGCAGTGTCCAAGGAAAGCAAGCTCCAGCCCCCCGCCACCACGAGTCCCCAGTCCGCTCACCCTACCCACTCAAATGCAACGTGTTGTAATGATTTATTATAGTTATTATTACAAAACAATGGATTTTAAGACTCCATCAACTCAGAGAAAACCCGTAGGTCTTGGTTGCGTACACTGAGCCTGCTGAGGGGGCAGCAGGGGAAGTGCAATATTTCTCTAATGAAGGCATGATGTCGCTCTTGGCTTCCTTCACAGCAAGGTGAAACACTATCCCCATATCTCCGGCTATAAACAGTAACTGTACGGGTGCTGGGAAAAGCTTTACCTCCTACAGTCAGCACAAAAAGCAGAGGAAACTGGGCAGACTGCTTCCCTAAGATCAGCCTACGGGATTTCAGTAAAACTGGTGTCCAAAGGGAGACTGAGTGGGTATCTCAGGCTCTGTAGTGTATCTCGGCTTGGGGGAGCACAAGTTCACACACTGACTCCCCCCCTCCCCTGACACCACAGAGAGATCAAACCTGGGGCTGCAACACAAGAGCTCGCGAGGTGTCGTTGCAGTGTGTCAACTGCGTTCCCTGCCAAGATGCTCATTAGCACAAAATCTTTGGCACCGCATATAAATTTAGTTAGTCCCTAAGCTGCGATCCAATTACTTTGTGAGGCAAGGTGATTTTCTCTTCTTGTAGAAAACCTGCAGCCTGAATCTACTGACAGAACCACAACGAGCCTAAGAAGCTGCACGATTTAGAGATCACGCTTGTGTCCTAAATTGCTTCTACATTATCTCTGGGAGGTCTCGGTAGATTAAGGCCTAATTGCACTCTACTTAATGTGCCTGATGGTCCTGTCAACACCCATAAAAATAAATTTTCAGTTTTATCATGTGATTTTGCTCAAAATTGCATGTTTTGAAAACCATACCTGGGTAAATGCCTTTTTTTCTTTGTGCATTTCTCTGCTGCCTCTTCTCTTCAGGGAACTCTGCAATAGAAGCAAGGCTGTGTTATTGATAAGCTAAACAGAAAGCCCGCAAGTTTGGTGGGACTCACCACCATAAAACTAATTGGGAAGAAAGCAAAGATATTCTCCTGAGCAGCTGGGAATTTAATTTTTCATATTAATCATGAAGAAACCAAGATGATCAGGGCCTTGTCGGTGAATTTTTCAATGCACAATACTTCCCACCAAAAAAAAAAAAAAAAAAAAAAAAAAAAAAAAATTAATTAAAAAA
>VXBL01000173.1:2167052-2186550 GCA_013400195.1 Aramus guarauna | reverse complement strand
AAAAAAAAAAAAAAGAATAAAGTTAGTTAAAAGTTCACAGAGGAAAAAAAATAATATCTTTTCTTCTCCTCTGGACCACTGCAATTTTTGGCAAAGCGTTCTTTTTTCATGGGGCAATGATTTACGTTTGATTAATCCACGGCAGAAGTCCAAGAACGTTACTCACAGTGGATGTGAAACACATTGTGGAAACCTCAGAAGAAAGCAACCCAAAAAAAGGGAAGGACATGCATGTTTAAGCTATGTGGCATAACATTATTGGTTAATCTGTGCTGGCAAATGTACTGAGGAGCCCAGATAAAGAGCAGGTGATTCTCCATGTATTTCTGATTTTACTTTAAAAATTAGATTTGATTGGCTTTGCAAATCTTTATATCCCTTTATAAACAGTTTTTTCAAGATGTGGAAATGATGTCACCACCACTGCTTGGTTTTCAGAAAGCTCTCAGCACCCAAATGGAAAAGCAGAGTTTTCCTCAGAAGTGGAAGGTGGAGCACCGTCAGGACATTACAAGTGTTTGCACTGACTTGTGTTTCGGGACCAAGCTCAAACCAATGTGAGCTGCATCTGTTCAGAAAAGGCATAGATTTGACTTTTGCAGGTTGAAGTACCAGAACGATAGATATTAGGCAAAAAAAGCGGGAAGCTAGAAACTGCAGAGTCATTTGAATTCAAAGCCAGCCATATTGCATTGTCTGTGCCCAGAGCCTGAAGGCTGATATTCCCCAGCAATCACCCTGACATTGTGGCCTCTTTTATTTACGACTCCTCTTTATACTTGCTCTGCGGGGGACAATTTCCAGCTGAGGCGAAGCCTGGGCTGTCATGGGCTTGCTCACAGCATATCTCCCCTCTGGCCCATGTGATGGAGCACCATGCTCGGACCACTGCCAGCTCCCGCGTCCGACGGGCTAAATCCCGCTCTCTGTAACTCACACTAACCCAGCGCTGCAAACCATGGGAAGAGGAAGGGAAAGGAGGAAGAGGCATCCTGTTAATTAGCTAAGTCCAGTCTCACGCTCGGCCGTCAGCTGGCTGAAAACACGACATGAGCCCAGGGACAGGCGCGCTCACTCCATGCAAATCCCAACCGAAAGCTTTCCATGGCTTTGTGGTTTCTAACTGTTAAGCTATGCAGCTACTGCAAATTATAATTATTGCACGCTAAGACAAATCTCTCCTTCTGCTCTTTGTTATACACAGTTAAGTAGTTAAAACCCATTCATACGTGGCACCATATGCCCAAGACATACTACAGTTTATTTTTGCTAATCTTCTCTCTACTTTAATCCAGTGATTTCCTGTAACTAATGAAGCTGAGTAAGAGAAATGGGGTTTTTTTTTTGGATAGTGAAACAGTTTAATGAAAAAAGTCTTTAAATACTAAAAACATTATATGAAAACCTGCTACACAAGCTTAGCCAGGATAAACAGTTACTGTTTTCTCCTTTTTTTCAAAACATGGTGTTATTCTGGAAACAGACACGTAACTGAAAGCAGTCATCAGTCAGCAGGATTGTGTCCAGGCGTGCAAGAGGGGTCACTATGGTTGAAGAGATATGGGGCACAGCCCTGGTCCTCACACTCACTGCTTTTCCGTGTGATTTCAAGTACGAGTAGCTTGAGCCAGAGGAGGCTGGTTAATGCATTTAATTTGTAAGCCTTTCGAGTCAGGGATGAGTCCACCAATTTATGCATGAATGTAGCAAACAGCTACCAGGCATGCTAGAAATGCAAAACCTTGTGTCAAACCCTAAAAACCTCTTGCTCTTACCCTTAAGCAAAAGGTTAAACTTAGACACATCCAACTCGAGAAGCTAGGGGATATAAACACATGGGCTACCCTGTGCATGAGAAAGTAATAAAGCCTTTGCTCTGTTATACAGGATAATGCTTAGAAAATAAGAGAAGGGAATAAAAATTTAGGTAGGAGACACAGAACACAGGCTGAGAAACAGGCAGGTTGTGGTCTGGCTTTGGAAGCTGTAAGTTCCACTCGTCACTGAAAAAATGGATTTCACAGATCCAGACTAACAAGTTTCTAACATATTGCCCTAGAGAGGGCCTCGCTTCAAGCATTTTCATACTGTCCTGTTTGGATTTGCGTAAGAACCACCTTCTGATCAGTGCTCGGCTGGGAGATTGCTTTGTATTTCCACAAGGCACAGACTCGACCTTAGGCTGAGACTGTCCTCAGTGTAAGAAAAAGAATGGGATATTTACCAGTGGATTACAGGGAGAAACCTCCCTCCCAGGTGTCAGTGGAGGACTAGAAACACAGGCATGGCAACAAGGGACTGCCTGGCCAAAACCCACCAAGCCCTGTATAAGAGCAAGGAAAGATCTCCATTTCACCATGCACGTGTGTACGAAACACCAGCCAATACAGCTGATATTTCAGTAGGACTAAGGGCAGAGGATGTCGCTGCAAGAAGAAATAGGTGGAACTCACTACAAGCTTATATGATTTAAAATGGTGCAATAAAGGAGCATTTCTCTTCGATGTGCAGGAGATCGGCATCAGAGGCAGATATGAATTGACACTAGAAGGAACATTTCTATACTACTTTTTATACTCAAGAAACCAACAAGGGTTGGCTGTCTACCAAAAAGTCTTTCATTGATGGTTAAACAAGATTTTATTAGCCCTTTGGTTAACATAGTGTCTTAGGAAAGAGGTTACTCACTGGACATTTTCTACCTTCACAGTTTCACTGCAGTTTGTCACCACACTTCTTGGCTACCAAGGAGAGCTAATATATGGGGGTAATAAATTGCCTGGTGTTTTAAAAGTTAAACTTCCCAAAAGATTATTGGATGTAGCAACTACAGTATTAACAGCAGGAAGAGACACAATTATTTTCACTTTCCCTAGGAGCCTAGCACAGACAGGAAGAGATAATTTGTGTCTTTCAGTGAATTCCATTTTTAACAGGTCCGAGAAGAGTCCTGCAAACTGAGCATTGAGGTTGAGAGTACCCACACGGGGAACAGCAAGCAGGAGGCAATGCACTGGAATTAGAGGTTGAACAAGACATGGAAACGAAGTTTGAGTTAAGAGCGATCATACATGTAAACGTATAACATGGCCCAAGTTTTCACACTGAGGCAAGTGCTGAGCAGGATGAGAGTAGACCTGCGAACAGGCAGCAGTAGAGAAGGACTTGGAAAATAAGAAGAGAGAACCAAGAGTCCCTAAGAGCTGCCAGCCTGTCACTTTATTCACTGCTATTAAGAGGAGCAAGTCATTTTGGGTGTTGTCTGGCATCTGCAGGCAAGCGTGGGCTTGCTATCATATGTGCATCAAACTGAACCTGCAAAATCAAGTAGTCAGCCATTGAAGTGACAATGTCTGCAACTTAAAAATAGAGAGGCTGGCTTGAAGTCCAGCCCTGAAGGCAATTTCTGTCACTGTGATGTGTGAAAAATTATGCGCGAGCACCACTGGTGCTTATGAGCTGTATAAATAATGTTCTGTGCCCAATAATGGCTTGCTACCGATTGCTTTGAAACAGATAATCACAAATTTCATTTGCATTCATTAGAAAATACCACCTGTGAGAGATCTGTCAGCACTTTTAAAAAAATATGCATGAGTGACCAAATCCACTTTGCTCTAAATGCAGCAGTAGGTGAAGCAGATTGCTTTCAGATTACCGGTATCTGCCAGGCTAACAGCTTCAGAGTTTTACATTGGCATTTCATAGTAAGAGTTAACTTCTTGCTAGCTGTTGAGCCCCATCATGTTCAAGAATGAAAAAAACATCCAGAGAGACATAATCTCTGCCCCACAATACATGACTCATTGGGAAATCTTGCCAATGGACCAACTCTCTCATAGCAGTTACTCTCCAAGAAGCATCAGTGATTTAAATGAAGGTAATTCTGCTTGGCATGAATGTGAATCGGAAGAAAACCAGATCCACTTGTAACAGATGGTCAGAAGGTGGATTTATCCCCAAGTGATGTAAACCAGCGTTCATTAACTGCATCGCTAATCAGTGCTCAGGAATGCCTCACTGCAAGCGTTTTCCAGGCACTGTGCAGGACCGCATGGGAAGATTATGGCAGAGGATAAAAAAAAGCAGGAGATCGCCATGCTCCTTCTCCAGCACGCCCTCTCCACACAAATCCAGCTCTGCTGGCCGCTGCAGGCAGCTTTCCTCTCAACTTTTTGCATCTTTGGATTTGCCAGACCCTGACATTGAAGGGGGGTGCATGATTCCCCTTCATCTCACTGCTTCAGAGATACCCCTGCTTGCCCAGTTTGGTCGATAAAGAAAAACCCCTTTGTGCAGATTTCTGTCACTCTCAAACCACTAAGGAATAAACTCTTCTAACAAATGCAGCACTGAAAGAACATGACCAGGACCTGTTTCTTTAGGAGGGGCAGCTTTCAGCTATCACACTGCAGCTTTCTGAGATCTTCCTGGTACCATTACCTGCCCATTTGGTGAAAAGGAAGCACTTCCCATTTCTGTAGCAACGTCCCTTGTGTTTTAATGGTAGGACAGGGTGGCTTTCCATTCTTTCTTAAGGCCTGAAGTGTCGCTAAATTCCAAGTATCGAACTGTAGTTTTGCTTTGCTGCCATCCCATGCTTCTGTATTACAAAAAGCTGCGCAGTGAAAAGTACGGTGGCAGCTTTTTCCATGTGGACTCTCATATGTATCTATGGGATGGCTAATGGAACTGGAAAATACAATGAAATTCTAATTGCTTTTCACTTGCTGTAGGCCCTTGAAAAAGATATCTCACCAAGCCCTGATAAAGCTGGGTTTGACGCAAGTGATCTATATCTGCATTCATTCCCATGTGCGTTTCATTTACTAGAAACCTCTAAATACTGTGATATTCATCATTCACATGACCTAGCAAAGCAAGCCATGTCTGAAATATCATAAGCATTACAGTTCAGGATAAAAGCCATCCCTTGAGTAAAAAAGCAGCAAAGCACACTAGCTTTCAGCACCAGCTTAAATTTCCCTAACACTGCATTACTCTATTGTGTAAAGCTTATGAATAGGGGCTTTGGAGGAGCCTCTTTCTTTTGCCTCTTACTACTAACACACGGCACCGGCTGTCTCTCACGGCTTCCCGGTGCCCTTCACATGTGGACTGATACTGTCGTGATAATAGCTGGCTTGGTGCTTACAAATAATTTGGTGTGACAGGTCTGAGAGCGTGCTGCAGGGAGGGAAGCAGCAGGGCTGCACCCGCGGTCTGAAATCCTGGAAGGTGAGATGGCAGCTCTCGGGCGGATGGGATGCAGCCGGGCTGGCTCAGCGTTCAGCTCCCAACACATCACAACACAACAAACTTAATGTTTGGTTAGTGGAGGCTGACAAGAGGACCTGGAACCAATATAATCATGTGTAGTGATATGATAATTACTTAATAACCATTACTTAATAAGAACTGGTAAACAATTACAGCCCAGAGATGTAATAATTGTTATTAATATAATAAACAAAATCCTGCAAGACAGCTGAGATCCTAAACTCTAACAGATCTGTCTTATTAGTGCTTCTGCCAAAACACTTTTCTTAATAACTTCTTAAATTCTGTCCCATTTTGTTAAGACATAAACTACCCAAACTACATCACATGCATGACACTATATAAAGAAAATTATAACACAATGAGACCAGACTTTCCTTTTTTTTGGGGGGGTTCTATTTCAGATGAAGAAAACCAGAAAGAAGCCAGGTAGATCGCTGCAGACAGCACTTCTCCCCCTCCCGCTAAACCAGCGCCGTGACGCTGATGCGCCGGGAGCAAACACGTCCCTCCCAGCCTTGTCTCCCCTCCATTTGCTCAGCATGATTTCCTCATGCCGTGCCGGTCCCTTGGCCCCCACATCACACTCGCACTTGCTAACCCTCTGCCGTGGCACCACCACGTCCAGCCCCTGCGCCAGAGGAGAGGACACCACAGCCACACGTCCCTCACAAACCTGACAGGCTGGAGCGGCAGCAGCACCGACCGGGTGCATCTGCCAGGGGGTCACTGCCAGCCCTCCACTTCTCTGTCTCCCACCATATTATGCCCACGGTAACGTAAGCTAGCTGGGAGCGTCCACCCTCCCCTCTTCGCCGGTGCGGGAGGAAGAAGCAGCACCCCAATTTCCCTTATATCAGCTGAGCCGCAGTCATCGATCACCAGCCTGCTCCTGGTCCCTGCAAACAGGCCGTGACCCATGTCAGCTTGCACCCCTTTGTTTGTTCAAGAGTCGGGCCTAATCTGAGCAGTACGTGCTGCGCTGACACTGCCTGAGCCCGGTGATTACCTCGTCAGTGTTAGATCGTAGCAGACAGCCCGTGAAAAATGCGCCAGGCACTATATAGGCACAGAAACAGACCTGTCCTGAAACGGCTTGCCAACGGGAACAGTACTTGTCCTCGGCCACCAAACCCTGTGTAACGATACGTGCCTGGTGCCCGCAGCCCAGGCCAAGCCTCAGCATGCCCAGAGAGAAATGGCGTCCCTTGTCAGGAGGGCGGGCGCCCACCCCGCAGCCAGTGGTGCCGCTTGGGGCTCTCTGCGTCTCTCTGGCCAAAACAGGGGTTGCAAAACTGCCAGGGAAGATGAATCAACTTGTAGACTTTTTTAAGCCTTTTTTTTTGCTCTTGTGAAGACACTTACTGCAGCAGCCTGGACAAACTAGACAGCTTCTAGAGAAAGCAAACTCTTGGAAACAGCCCCCTGACATAGCTGCTCTGCCATCCACCCTCCATGTCGTGCTGCTCGGCATCGCCCGCATCGCCCAACGCTGGATGCAGGCTGCCTGAAAACAGAGGTGAACTGCCCTCTCCACCTCTTCTCCCTGAAAAAATGCTTTGACTCCCAAATGTTTCCTGAAGGACTGCAGCTGTCACATCACAGGCCTTCCAGCTGGGAGCTGCCAGGGCTGGCTTTAGGAAATCGGACTGCAGGCCAGGTACTGCTCAGAGAGGGGATTAGGAGTTTACATTCCCAAGGAAGACAACATGAGAGCATTTACCGCTGATCAATGCACAGCCAGGCTGGCATTTCCTGTAGCACAGGTGATCTATTACAGCCATAAATATTGTTTGGGTTTTTTGGGTTTTTTCAGAAGAAGACTAAGAAGGCAGTATATGCACAGGGATAGAAACCTGCTCTCCAATTGCAGAGACAGAGCCCGCTCATTATCTGCCACCAAGAGCATTCAGAAAGCAACGCTGCATAGCCGGTGGTCCCAGTATCAGGACAGCCTTCAGCACACCAGAGAAACAAACTGGAGAGTTTGACAGCGATGGGATGCAGCAGAGTTAGACATGATTTGGACAGTGCTGGTAAAGGAGAGGAGGGGAGTCAAGCGAAGTGCCAAGCTCATACTAGGTCAGGAGGTTACTGCAGCAATTTACAGCACTGGAAGAGGGAGAAAACACACAGCTCTGCAATCTCTGTAGTGTTCAAGGTGTAAGTGTAAAGAGCAAATCTCACAGAATCTAAAAAAAAAAGAAAAAAAAAAAAAGAATATTTTTGGAAGTCTTTTTGCCGAGAAAGATATTCAGAGTTGCGCAACATCTGCACTTTCTGCACTAAT
This sequence comes from Aramus guarauna, assembly GCA_013400195.1. Classification (NCBI taxonomy): domain Eukaryota; kingdom Metazoa; phylum Chordata; class Aves; order Gruiformes; family Aramidae; genus Aramus; species Aramus guarauna. The sequence goes on along the minus strand of VXBL01000173.1, from coordinate 2,178,980 downwards.
AGATCAACAGCCACAGGATTGTTTTTCACATTGGGGATGCAGCAGACAACTATAAGTACAAGCATAGTCAATCTCCCCTGGATTAGAGCAACTTGCTTTTTCTGTAAAGTATTAAATGAAATTCTAAAGAAGCTGAGAGATTAAAGACCAACTGCAATGATCCCCAACGAATGTGTCCCAGATAGTCTTTGTAATCCTCAGTTGCCCATCTATTATTTTACAATTTTAAGGACACTGCACTCTGAAAAGGGGGTTTATAAAAATAGAGCAAAAAGACAGCAGATTCACACTTCGGTAGCTGGTGACATTTTTGAACCTCATATAGTTGCTACCTGTGACATACTTTCCTATATGTCATTCAACACACAACCATTTACCGACAGGTCTTGGGTCACCCCCAAGACATCCATATTCAGCAAGCCATAGAAGTCACAGTTCAAGCACAAATCAAGTTAGTTCTGCTACAATGAACAAGGCCATCAATTATAGGAATGAAATCCAAGCCAGAGTGTAACACTTGTAATTAAGAAATGGTGAAGCCTAGGCCAGGGCAGGCACAGGTGACAAGAAGGGGATGGAGCTCCTGCGAACACGTCAGCCTACTGGTGAGCTGTAGCACACAATGCTCCAGGAGCAGCAATGTGATGTTCACCTGCTTTCCCAACATTTCCTTAGTAAAACTGCTCTATAAAGACGTGTCAGCAGCAGCCCTGTAAATTCAAAATGAAAAACTCTACAGGATGGATATAGCTTCACAAAGATGCACTTGGAAAGCAGTATGACAAGCCCAAGCGGGAACACAGAGCTTTAAGCAAGTTAAAAATGCATAGAAAAATTATAAAGGTGCCACAGATGTTAACAGCAAAATATGCCAGTGTGAAGCATATTTCTAAGGAGACTCCAATCTGGACAGGTATTTGTGTTATCCCTAACCATTTTGCCTGCTTCTGGGGCTGGGTGGTGATTGCCTGGGAACCCGTTCCCATTGCATGCGGGGAGCTGGGGTGACTCTGTAAGTGTGCAGGGGCTGCCCCCTCCGTACAGGGGCTACTGCTGCTTTGAAGCCTAAACGAGCTGCATCGGCCCCTTGCTGGGATTCATGGTCCCTGCCTCTAGATATGGAGGGATGTTCCGACCTCGAGGACCAAAGCACAAAATGAAAGGCATATTGTGCTTTACTGGCTCTTAGGTGGGGAAGGGAGACCCAGGAGCCGGTCTTCATGCTCTCAGAGCTCTGAGAGCAAGTCTCAGTGAGATGGGTGAAAGTGTGGGGTGAAATAATGCTCCTTGGGGTGCTCTGTTGCTCCTAGGAAGGACAGATGTGTTTCCCATCCCTCGGCACAGCACCTGATTGCCCTGAGCCTCCCCACTGCAGTGCCTCAGTGCTTCAGGGTGCTGGTTTCTGGGGAGGCGATGGCTCTCAGCACCTGCCCAACAGAGGAATTCACAGCTTCAACTTTGTTGGTATTCATCCCTCTCTAAACACATCCTATTTGGGGCCTAACTGCTGTACTTTGTTTGGGTACAGATTTGCTACAAAGCACAATATTTTATCTGTTTTTCCAAAACAGTATAGAAGAGAGAAAGAGGATGACCCATTTATATTTTCTTAAACCAGAAAAAGGATTAGTTTCTAGATCACTCAAGTAGTAATAACCCAAGGCAAAAATCTTTATTCAAGCAACATACTGATTTCAGGATACATGACTAAGAGACTTGGATCATCACTTCTTAGTTTAAATTGTTATATGAATGAAACATTACAAAAATGGATTAGGACATCTTTGCTTGGACACATGCTTGGTTTTTTTTTTCCTCACTGTATATTATTCCCACATTCTTGTTTAGTCTAATTCATAACTTCCAACTTTCATCACTCCTCTTGACAATTTAGTCTATGGTTTAAATACTCCTGATAGAGGAGGATGTCTCATCTCTGAGAACTTACTCCATTGTCCTCCCCTCTGCCTCTCTTGCTAATATCTAACTGAGCACAAGAAGCCTAAAATGGCAATTTGCATGCACTTTTTTAAAAAAATACAATCATTATGCCAAATAACACCCCATGTTTCCATTCCCTTGTGTAGGGTGAGGAGCTGGCACACAACCAGGGCTGATTTTCAGGAGCTTCTTCTGGATAAGAAACCTTATACCCTCCAGAAACTGGAGGACCTACCAGAGAGGCGCAGGAAGGTCACTGCAGCCATAACCAGCCCTGAGCCGAGGCACCAAGCAGGAAGGGACTGTGTCTGCACTGCGTTTGGCTGCTTGGGAAACTTCTCTTCTGCTGTTTCCTAGCCTTTCGAGTGACTGAATTTGTAACCCTAGTCACATTGTACACAGTATTTTTTTTATTATAATTATTATGATAACAAATGAAGACTGACAGCACTTGGATTTGATGGCTTTCTCTCAAAGGCTATAAAATTATGCCCTTTTCTTTGTACTTTTATATACCTGCTGTAAAATGTGTGTTTTGCTGAGAATATATACACTTCTTCAATGAAGTGGCAAAATCCCACTCCAGCTGTCTGGCTTGTGCTGCTGCACATCCAATCTCAAATACAGAATGTAATATGAAAAAGGTGAGCAGCACTGTTGACTTTACGAGTCCCTGAAAGCTGACTCCGGTTGGTGCGTCCCTGGTTGTAACCATGCACTAAAACACATCAATTACAGGGAAGAGCTTTCTGATCCCATTTGCACAGTGTGTTGATGCCGCTGCCTAGTAAAAGAGGTGTCTGAAGATGATTTGAAAATCAGGTTCTGAAAAATCATTTTTAGAGAGTAATTCCAAAGTCCTTCTAATCTCTGGGTACTTCTCATGCCAAAGTACCTCACAGCAGCAATATCCTTGTGTATTGCGTATTTGATTTGTCTACTCCAAAAAACTGTCTTCATATGTGGAAAGCTTTGCAAAGCAGCAATGGCATGCTCCTGCTGGGGACTGTAGGCTGGGAAAATATTCAGGGGAAGTACCTTTTTAATATACTTCTTGACCAAAAAGAAAAGGAGGAACTTCTTTTTTTACTATAGTTCAGCATATTAAGTACAGGGATTTAGCCATCTACAAATGGCTAAATACCAGATACCACTGTGGAATATAATTCTGTGCTGAAATCACACAAATCTCCACTTTGTAATGAGTTTTTCAAATATATCTCCTTGCATTTTCATTAACTTCAGTGAGGCCTTGACTGAGGCCTCAGGCAGTGTAAGGTTCTCATTGTCTTCTCTGAAATGGAGGTCTGTAGGAGACTGGACAGCATACAGGGGTTGATGTGGGGAGATACCTAGTGATCACTAATCCATAACTACTGCTCTTCTGCTGGGATGCCTGATGAAAGGACATGATCAGGTCACGTCCTGAAGCCATACTGAGTCTGACAGGTGAGAATACAAATTTAAGATTATTTTGTGAAGCCTGAAGAAACAGCAAGTGCTAATTTGTTAGGGGACCTGATAAACCTCCACCTCTTTTCTCTGACTAGCAAAGCAAAACAGAAAGGGGAAAGAAAAAGGAAAAAGCTCAAATCATCTCGCTAAATATTCTTTCTCTACCACTTGTCAAGGCAAGGGTTCCCAAAAAGCTGATACTCTCCTGGCAATAACAAAATGGAAATGTCTGAGCTACACCGTTGGATGAGCTTTTGACTTGAAACATGGCAAGTAACAGCAGAATACGCTTTATCCCAGCCTGGGTGCAGAAGATTAATGACTATGAATAATATGTATGCATTAGAGTGAATAATGACAGCCCAGTGGAAGGACTGCCAGAGACCAGCATTTTTTTAGATCATTATTTCTCAGATGACAGAAACTATTACAATGAGGAAATTCATGCACTTTTCATTTTTCTAATTAAAACACAAAAACTGTTTCTATCTACCACTTAATTCATTGCTCACTCTTTCTTTCTGTGTCCTCACCCACCTGGAAAAAGCAGCTCCTCACAGGTAAGCTATTTCTTAGCTGAGAGCCCATCCTGTCTCAAAGGGTGCTGCGGTGTCAATGCTTAAAGAAAAGGCACGACTAGCTGCCTTAAGGATTCTCACAGCAAAATAACTGCATAATTTGAATTCCTCGTGGTCCTAAAGCAGGCGTGCTGCGGTGACTACCTGGGTGCACGCTCTGCCCACTGACCGATAAGGGAATCAAACTGCATATGTGACTGATCTTCCAATGTGGCTGCTGATTAGCAACGAAAAATTCGTATGATTACAGCTTTTATGGAAGATCTCAACAAAATATGCATTTCTACTCCATTCTTAGAAATCTTGGTGTGCTTTTTTTTTTTTTTTTTGGTTTGTTTGAGAAGCCTGAAGTCCCCATACCCTATTTGCAGCTATTTTCCAAGATCCTGGCAGTCTTGACACCTAAAACATTGGGAGGTAGAGAGTGAATAAAACCACAGGCAATTAGCAGCCAGTCTCAACCAAGACTTCAGTTCCAACCCTTGTTTTCCTTTTCTTGCTGCTCTACCTTGCCAGGCTCCCAGCAGCCCTGGGGGGAGCTCTGAGACAGGCTCTGGATAAACAGAAACAGAGAAGTACCCACTTTTTCTCCCAATAAATCTCTAAAGCATGGCAAAACCCAGGTCTCCCTCTCCAGACACTGTTTCTCCCTCACCTTTTGTAGTGTTTTGCCTCCAAATGCAAAGCAGGAGATGCAGTGCCCTTGTCCTTTCAACCAAAGGAGCCTCACACATGTATATTGAGGCTTTTTTATAGAAAGTCTCGTGGCGCACATTTGGCGCAAGTTACTACATACAGTGCATGATGGGGACTTGAAGTTATAAAAACTCTAAAAAAAAAGGAGCTCAGTGAAATGGAGAAACCGTCACCCCATGTGCTCTCTCACACAGATGTGCACATATACACGAGCACGCAGCTTTCCATACTATTTCTCCATCAGCCAGCAGCATCGCAGCCAGGCACGCAGCGCTATCCCTCTCCCGTACACGCACACGTCCCCGTTGCTACTTGGCTCATCATTGTCAATGCCAGAAAAGCTCTTCCTGGCCACCCCAAATGCCCTGAACAACACCAAATTTCCTAATCTGGCTTCATTATTTTATCTTTATTTTGCATTTAACTGAAGTATGAATTTCTAATGCTTTTTCATTTACATGGAAAAACTGGAGAAAGCTCTTTGTGCCCCAGAAGGAGACAAAGAAACTTGAAGCAAAAGCAGATCTAGAGTTAAGCAAAATAAAACTCTAATTGAGATAATTATTTTTAATGACTTGGAACCGAAACTCATCTGGATGAATCCTCCTCAGACTTTGCCCATTCATTTCCCTAACTGTCAACACAGAAATGGCAGGTTTTAGCCAAATAGTCTACAAAAACTAAAGCGAAAACCTGTTGCAACCTGAAAATCTAAGAGGCATAAATTATCAATTTTATTAGAAGGCATATACTTGTCTGAAATCTCTTCCCACTTTCCAGATAATAAAACTACTCACACTTTAGGAAATCCTTGGTTCTGACTGGTGCTTAAAGACGATCCTTCTTTTTTTTTAAACCTCTCTTTCTGCCACTGGGCTCTTGTAGAGCATTATGTATGCTCTGTATTACTTGTTGCTATGATTCCAGCAGTCACCTGCAGATACCGCAAGGTAAGTGGCTCTGTGTTCCTTCCAAATAATTCAGCAGGGATTCTCTTCAAAAATAAATGTTTTTGAACACCATTCAGCACTACTGAGACATAAAACAAAAAATTCTCTACTCCCAAATAAGACAAAATAATAATAAAAAGTAAAAAATAAACCCAAGCCACAACCAAAATTCAATAACCATTTTTATTTGTACAGAGCAAAGTGAGTCTATAGTATTCACAGCTATTCAGGCTCCAAAATTGTGCTGCACGTATTGATGTGAGTGGTTCATTATTAGTCATTCAAGGCATCCCACTGACCTCACTTCAGTAGGAACTGCAGAATCACAGCCCTATTATGGGCAGGCCCAATATTTATGCACACTTGTCAGATTTCACACGGCTCCTCTGAATGACATGCTCTCCTCTGGCCCTGCTTTTCTTTTCTTTAGGCACTTCTTTCTTTCCTTTGCCTTCTAACTTCTATGTGGCTTTTCATAACAAGTGTGAATTTAACCAGCAAGCCTCTCTGCAAACTCACATGTAGGATTGTACAGTTCTCACAAGGAATGCCCGACACATCCATTAAGACCCGGGGCTGAAATGTTCAGTCGCACAGTAAACTTGCAATGGAAGGATGCGACGCTACAGGGCTGAGTCCAGGGTAAGAGCTGAGGGAATGGAAGAAACTTTTAAAACTTTGCAATTACAGCCTGCAAATAGTTTGCTGAAAATACTCCAGGCTACCAGCTGATCATACCTCTACTAGTTGTTTTAAAAAGCAGCTTTGACAAGCTTACCTCTAAACCAACTGCTCTTCCTCCCAAATGTTTCTGGAAATAGTATTCTCCATAGAAGCCAGGGGACTCTGATTTTCCCAAGAATAATGCTTTAATACCAAAAGTGTTGGAGGTTGGAAGGGATGCCAGGTGCCCCTGCGTGCTGTGTGGAGGGAGCGATGTCCCCATTAACACATTCCCAGTGCAGAACAGCACTTTTGGATATATTTCACAGCAAGAAACTACGCGAGGTCTAATGCGGGAATAATCTGCAGAAGCAGTGTTTTCCTTTTGGCTGGATTTTAACAATGAATGCAAAAGCATATAGGCTTTTATAGTCTGAATGTTTCTATTCAAATCTTTTGATTCAAAAGCCTTTTTTTCTCAACCACTGATCAAGAAAACAGAACCTAAAAACCAACCAGTCCTTTCCTGAATCAATATTCTGGGTACAATAGTGCAATAATGTCACCTAAGGGGTTACAGTTTTTAACATCATCACTAGCTCTTACATTTTTCCTTGGCTATTTCAGTCTTTCTAAAATGAAAACTGAATAACCTTAATGTAGAAAATCCTGTGGTTTTGAGATGTTTCTTAGGATACTAGCTTGGTAGTATACTGTCAGATGGCTGCTCCCAAATTAGAGACAGGCTGGTATTTTCAGCTCTTCTGGCAATTTTTTAATTTTTGCAATTTTGTTTCCTTATGATCCTACTGTTGCTTTCCTATCTGTCAGTTTGTCACCCCAGAGAGATTAGCTGAAATTTCAGACTCCATTGAAGTCTCTTTGTCCTCTCCCACATGACGCATTAGCTGCACATTGCAGTACCCCAAACAAAAAGGGATAACTGGCAACAAAGTGGCCCAGCGCCCACACTGCTGATGCAAATTTCTCCAAACACGAGTTTTATACTTCATTACTCTTGGATGTTTGTGCATACGTGCCTGGATCTTTGTGTGCAGTTGTAAAAAGTTGCTAAATGAAGAAAAGAAATATTGATTTTTCTCCTCCTCCCTACAATTGGATATTTATCATGCAAACAACCCCTAAAACAGTCGACTTCCTTGCAGAGCCTTGAAGAGGCTGCACAGTCAGCAGAGTCCGAAAGTTCAGCTGCAAAGGTCAGGCAGACACACAGAAAAAGGAAGAAAAATGTCCTGAGACTACCCCCAGTTCAGAGAAGAACAAGCAGATCATTCTGCAAGAGAGGTCACGATTTCAATTTCTCAGCAGCTCTATTTCTACCCCACACAGATAGACAAACGAAGCAGCAGATGCAAGCATGGATGTGGTGAAGAGGAATGCTGAGTTCTAGTTTAACACCAATTTTTGTATCTCCTGATTTCTGGACTGCAGTTTGTTCACGTATGTACCTCACAGGATTGTTGCAAGGATTAAATATTTGCAAAGACTAATCTTTAAATCTGTGTTTTGAAAAGATCTGCATATTATATGTACAATAACAGCTATAGTTAAGGTCACTTGATTACTCTCCAGGCAATAGAAATTAAAAGATCAGCTGATAGCTATTGTGTAATTATCTTACATTGCATTTAGGAAAACTCTCTCTGTTATCCTGGGATAAAATCTGTGCATAATTTGGCATTACTTAAAAAAGCAGACAGGTATTGCAAATAAATATACCTCAGATGATTTCACAGTTACACAAATATCAGTCATAATTCACTCTTCAATCCCCTTTGATGTTCCCCCACGCTGAAAACACATATGTCATTTCACATTATGGCAGCTATCCTGGAAATGAGCCAAATTCAGCATCAGTGTTAATAGGAGCAACCCGGCATAAGCCAGCCACAATACAGCTGCTGCCAACAGAGATGAAGTTGGCTCAAAGCTCTGTCAAAACAGGAGTGTGTCAGTTTTACACCTTTACGGTCAGTGTGCGCAGTTCTGCTCCCCTATGTAACTCTATACTGCTGTCTTCCTAAATGTGAAGCATTAAAGAGAAGCGAAAAACTAAAGAATGCCATATAGATAAGAAGTTCCCCACAAAAGACAATGGCCAGATTTATAGCTCTGAGGAGCTACTCCTCACCAGCGGTCCTGCAGTCAGAGCCATTCAGATCTCCCTGTTGTAAGCTCTAACAAAAGACAAGGACCTTTAAAAAGAGAAGTGTGTTGAGTTCAGTAGAATAGGCTGCTGCTGGTATGAAGACTCATGCAGAGAAATGGGCATGTCATCAATGGGGACAGCAGCATGTTTCCCCGGGAGCCCTGTGTGTCCCTGGTGACCTCTACTTCTGGATATAAGACCATAAAGGCCGCTTCAGGCAGAAGAATTTTTTTCAAGTCACTTCTATTAGTTGCTACCAGTAGCTTCACAAGAGCTTGCAGGGCCTGAATCCCAGTGGGACTGACTGCAAGGGTCCTTCCTTTCATCTGGAAATGAATACGCAGGGAAGGTCTAGCTCAGGAAAGAAAAGGTCTATGGTCTGGAAACCTACATTAGGGAAGATCCCAGGAAAAGATTAGTTGTAAGGTCATCCTAGTGACAAAAGCAACAGCAACCAGAGACTTGTGTAAAGTGAGAGCAGCATGACAGTGGTGAGAGCTATCTGGCAGAAGAGACAATAAACGCTTAAATCAGATTTATACTTGTAACACTCTGACCAACCATTAATGAGGCTGCTCTAAAGTCCGCCCCAGCTGCTGCTGATCTAGTCCATAACTAAACTCGCTCTTCCATGTCCAACCAGTTCTTCCAAGCCACCTCTGGAAAAGTGAGAGAGCGTGTTATTCAATCACATCATTTGCTAGGGAAATGCTCAGTCCCTGCTCTCTGAAAACATCTGTCATCTCCACATCACAAGAATAGCAAAACACTCTTCCCTGTTATCTGCGGACCAAAGTCTGACATGAGTCCCACGCTGGCCTGGTCCCTTGAAGCTCTTGTTGGATGCCCAGGGGTTTTCCACCCGAGAGATGATTGATTAATGCCCACCCATCTAACAGAAGGACGCCAGTGCACTCTGTGCTCCCCTGAATACTGTGCAATCATAGGATTCAATTTAAAGATCCTAAAGACCAGCAACTGGCTCCTCAGACACTGATCTACCAAACAGTAGGGTGCTCAGCTACCAAATAAAGGAAAAGCAGGAGAGGGCATTTCAGAAGTCTATTGCTAATGAGCGAACCATCTGTCTGTCTTCTTTGTGAAAATTGGCTATTTATTCTGACATTTCCTTTTCCCCAAACAGTTCTTCTGCTGATGACCTTATTATTTTAAAGTAATGTAATCTAATCTAATTTTAATGCTAGTACTTGTCAGATATTTTTTTTTAAAAGCAATAAAGATAACTGTAGCTATTTTAGCAAATGGAAAAATAAAAATGTACTATGCCCATGAGATAGAAAAGGTGCAAGCTATCCAGGCTGTGAAGTCCCACCACAAACAAGCCTAGCTGGTGATAATTACACTCATTATTAAGAAAGAAAACGATGGTCACAGCTGTGAAATGAGTGACCAATACTGAATTCTTCATATGGGATCGTTCTTCCATCACAAATGAAAAAAGACGCTGAATACAAATTAGAAAAAAACAAAGGAAAGTCTCACTGTCGGCAAAAGCTTATCATAAATACATAAACTGGGATAGACTCTCCCTGGTCTGCCTTACCCAATTTCCGTCTCTCAAAGGAATGGGTCCATTTCAGGACAGCAGACTGTCCTTGAATGCCTGTAAATGTGAACATCATTTTAGCAGAAACGTAAGAAGAGGATACAGAAACTAATCAAGTTGTCCATCCATCTTCCGGTATCACGTCTCTGGTGCAGACACAACCAGCTGCTTCAGAGAAATGAGTAAGAAGCCTAATGGTAAGTTAATAGGGATAGTCTGCCCAGCCAGGAAGTCTCCTCCTTATTCTTCCCAGCTAGTTTCAGACCTCGAATATGACCAAGTGTGGCCCTTTTGGGACTTTACTTCAGATTTTTTTTTTTTTGGCCTGTTTTCAAGCAGTGCCATTACAATCCTAAATCCGAGCAGCTAGACAATGCATATGCACTTCTAGCAAATAAGAATATTCTGAAACATAAAAAAACAGAATATATCAAATTGTAAAATGAGATCTGAGTACATGTGAGTGGTTATTTTTGGATCCACGCTCCCTTTGATCTGTTGTCTCCAGTCAGTAAGCATGGGCCAACTCAGACCTCAGAAGTGAAGTCAGGGAAGGCTGTTTCTTTGGATGGAAAGATAGAACTTGACAGTATTTCTCCAATCACCTTCTGATATTCATTTTAATCTCAGCTGAGCCTGTATTTCTTTGTGCATGGTTTTATGCCAGGTAGTAAATGAAGAATGCTGCATTTGGACTCACATTTGGACTTTGGTGAGGCAAGCATTTACCCCAAATGAACGCTTTGCTAAGGAGCTTTGTCAGCAGTGGCATTTTCTGATGCTTGAACTGAAGTTCAGTTTGCCAGACTTATGGAGTGGAAGGAGAGATTTATGGAGAAAGGACCTGCTGCCATGAAGGTCTCACAAGAATGCACAGCTCATAACTACATGTGGTCTCTCCTTCTTCAGCCTGATGCCTTCCCCATCAGCCTTTGAGATGCCTGTGACATGCAATGAAAAGAGGCGTAACAAGCCTTGAGGTAGTACTAACCTAACATCTTTGGGATGCAAACGAGCTGTCAGGGATCAGCAGCACTAAGTAATATCAAAATGTACAAATCAAGGTGGTACGAGAGCTACATCTCTTTTAATAACCTATGGCTAATGAACGCAGTCCACTACCAGGATGCTGGTTCAGTCCCTTGTGTTAAGAGGAAGAAGCGGGTCACCCCTGGTTTGTATAGTGTGCTACCCGGTGTGCTAAACAGTGTGCTAAACCACTGCATAAAGTCAACAGCAACCAACATTTTTCTTTGATCAAGCAACAGAAGACACCCAGACAGGAACTGCTAAGAGCCACCAAACTGGCACAAACTTCTCTTTTGATGGTGAGTAAAGCTTAAGGGACTCTTGCTTATCTGGTGGTTTATATAAAGCACCTCGAGTATGTTCACTTGTCTCTAAAGGCGCTGTGGACAACTGCTCCAAGCAAAGCTGCTTCACTAAAAGGGGACTTCAAAAACATCTTTTTAGCATTCATCTGTTCCTCATTACTCCAACTGAATACTAAGTCTGAACAGATCTGGAAAAATGTACTTCCTACACAGACATTTTTTCCTCATTATTGTCTCTCTAAGTACTGAAAATGCAGCTGAAGGCGTGACCAGCTGCAATACTGGACGCTACAAATATTCTACTTATGCAGTAGCGACGCTGGAATAACCAGAGCACAGTGGTACACTTTTTCCAAAAGGAGAATTTTCAAAAGTGAACTGCTAGAGCAGATTTTCCTACTCCTCTAAGAAAATTAAGTACTCCAGGGACATATGTTCATCAAATGACAGGACATATATTTCTGGTTTCACCATCTAGTAGAAGAGAAAAAAGGCCTAAAACCTCCACAATAACCCAGAGTATGTCTCAGCAGCTCTATTCTAAGTTGTTTCTTTGGAACATTAAACAACGTGA
>VXBL01000173.1:2129219-2166994 GCA_013400195.1 Aramus guarauna | reverse complement strand
TTTTTTTTTTTTTCATTAAATGATGAGCCCAAGTGGTATTGATGGCAATACGACCTGGGAGGGAGAAGGACTCAAGACAGCCTAGTTACCCACCGGCATCTACTGCCAAATTGCTAATTTTATTTGGTCTGAGAGTGACTGACCCAGGAATACCAAGGCTACTGTTACAAAAAAGCTACACCTCAAACAATGGAAAAAATTAAAGAACAAAAAAATGAGGCTGTAAGGTTATCTGACTAAAGGCTTTATCACAATAAGCATAAAGACCTGGAGAGGATCAGAGGAAGGACAATAGATGGAGGAACCCAGATAACCTAATCAGTGAAATCAGAGCACAACAAGTGCTCCATCAAAGGAGATTAAGCTGTTGTTGCTGGAGTGAAACCCATGAAGAGCTGAGGAGAATAAACTTTCCTCCCGGACTGCTGTGCAAAATATGGAGGTTACTGCCTAAAGGGGCATAAGGCTTATTATGGGATGCAGGGGGGGAAGCAAATTTGGGGATGGTGTATAACCTATCCAGATGGCAGTTTGTCACTTTAGAAAGATGAAATACCATATTTTGCAGATCCACCTGCTTAAAGTGGGCAGAAAAATAAGTTCAGGGAGAGAGATAGTGCCACTAGACAATCCTTACATTATTTTTTTTTCTACTTGTCATTGCTTACATATCTCCATGGATGTGCCCACAAAGTCATATGGTGCACTATGGCTTCTACATTCCCTAAATCTGTATATTTTACTTATAGGGCTGAATAAGTCAGCATAGATACTTTTACTTATCCATCACAGTCTTTACTAGCTATGTTCAATTTCACTTAAGCATCTTATTTTTACATTAATGGGCTGTAGTCACATTCACCTGTTCTGTGCTCACACTAAGCATAAGACCTCTTTGTATAAGTTTCCAGGAATGAAAAATTCACTCAGAGAAAAAGGATTGAGGCCACTATTGCATAGGATGAATGGGAATCACATGCCTGTTTCCAAAACTGGAAATCCCATTCTGAAGCTTCTGATGTTCTGGACAGGAATCCAACACAATCTCCTAAGATTACCTCAAATTATGAACGTCAGCTTACAGAGGGACTGTGAATCTCGAGTTGTTCCAGTGGGTTAAGATACACAACTTCAAAGAACTAATTGAATCCCTCTTCACATAATTCACCAATATGGTCAGAACATGAGGAATCACATAGACTTTACCCATTCTCACCTGAATTTAAGCTTTCAATACAAAGCACCCAGTGTGAATGGAGATGCAACCCAAGGAGCTTTGTCTACCTCTGCATACAGTGACTAATAATGACCTACCCCTGATTGCTCCTCAGAGGCATCCGTATTATCAAAAGGTGCCCTAAGACTGGCCATTAGCAGCACATACACCCTTCAACAGCAACATGGCAGGAGTACACTTCACTGGCCATATGCAGAACTGCAGTTACAACTTCAGACCACTCTCATTTTTAAGCATTGTACCCACATGAAAAATACAAAACATCAAGGATCAAGAGAAGCAGACTTAAAATAACAGAGTTGACCTACCAAGACACCATCACACCTTGGTAAACCCCAGTCTCAAGTAGCTGAGAGACTTCTGGAGGCAAGTGAGAGTCTATGCCAGTCAGGAACATATAGTGGGTCTTTCCATCCAAGCGAGCGTGATGTCTCATGACACATAAGGAAGGGCAGCACTGTACTCAACTGGCTGAAGCGAAATGCACCTTCTGCTTTCACAAACACTGCACACGTGCTTCTGACATGGATTTGTTTGTATCTGCTCCTTTGGGACAAGGGCCTCCTTGGGTTAGCCATGAATTTTGGAAATAGCATAAGTTATCTGAAACGCAGCTGCCGATCTTAACATATTTGATATATGCACACTATCTGGAAAACAGTTGGAACAACCTCTACCAGCATGTGAAAAGCAACTGAATCAAAGACAGAAGCCTTTTTTTTTTTTTTTTTTTTTTTACATCTCATTGACACTGTGCAGGAGGTCACTATGAAACTTCTTGGTTTACAGAGGTACTTTATCATCACTAAGTTAAGAAAGAGGATCTGTTAGGGAGAACAATGCTGCAGCCACGTTACAGGAGAAAATTGGAAGAAAGATTGCAAACGTTGCTTGCCTTTTCACAGTTGGCAATGTATTCCCCTGACTCATGCATACGTAGGAGATCTGCCCACAGTCTGAGTCTATGCAGGAACTTTGAGTTAGACTTTATTACAATCTCTTTCAGTGCGTACCCATAAACGAGTTCGTCTTCTCAGCATAAATCTTCTTTAACATTATGTTTATGCTCCACTGCATGTCTCAGGAAAACATTAGAGGGTTTAACATGGCTAAAATTTCAGACATACTACAGCCAATGGTTTAGAAAATCATTCACTAGCTGTTAAAACAGTTAATGTAAGCCCCACTTTTAAACTATAGAGTCTTTATGACAGAGGACCTGTCTGCGGCCTTTTCTATGAAGTATTCGGGATATTTTGGGACCACATAAAGTGATAACAATACCCTCACAATCAAGGTAATGAGACTTAGCATTTTGTAATGGTCTCTCTCATAGAAAAAGTGTTCCAGAAAAATTCTAGCATACCTATGTCTAACTGGAAGTTTTACTTGTAATAAAAAGATATTTCTACCTTGACGGATGCTGATTTCATACCCTTCTACTTCTAAACAGGCTTTCACTTTAAATCATGCTTTCACAGGAACAAATGGCTTCAAGTTGAAATCTCTTTATTCTTTGCTTTCACCCCTGCCTTACAAAAAAATACCATGGAAATAATGCAAATACTGGCCTCCTTGCCAAAGGTCAGCACCAGAAAAATCTGAAAGCTTTAACTTTTTATATAATACTCCTTCTGTCTGCTACATACATTAACATTTATGATGGAAAATGTTGAAGACCTCCCACCTCCAGTTGTTCAAGAATTTCTTCTTTAGCATCCACTGCATACTGCAACAGATTTGCTGGAATACACATATCTGCATTCCCAGATGAATACCCTGTGTGTTTGCAAAGGTCTAAGGGATGGGCATGCCAGAAAGCAAAGTTTGTTAACAGCTCCAGACAGTTCTCACTGGAGTTTCTGTGTGCCTCTAATACACATCTCAGTATTCACCTAGAGAAGACCATGAGTAATTTCTCTGCAGAGCTAGAACCTCTGCAGTGGGTCAAAAGAGCCTTGGGGCTGATACCAATAATTCCCTGCTATTCCATGTCTTGGAATATTGGCTCAAAGGAACAGCCTCCAGAAGTTCAAACCTTCAGGTTTTCTGCCTTTTTCAGTCTTTTTGTAAAGACCTCCCCATATCATCTTTTCCATCTACCACTTGAATTCTGGCTGAACAGAAAGAATATGAGTCAGAAGTAGACATATGAAGCATACCAAATTCCTGAAGAAGAACAAAATCACATCTCACTGCTAACCTGATGAACAAGGTTCTTTGCAAATCAGTGATTAATCTCCCTTTGTCTGACTTGATTCAAGGGAGGGGCGTGATAGGAAGCACACACTTCCTTCTCAGGTAGCCTTCAACTCCCAGATCCTCCATGCCATTGCCTACTCTTTCACATGTGCAAGGACTTCTAAATCAGTTCTACCCACAAAGAGGGCTGTAAGACTCATTTCAAGACTGTCCTTGTTTCCAAGTTCCTAGACAGTGCGGAGAAAAGTGGTTCCTGCCTGGGCCTGGGGCCATTTTGGGTGCAAACAGCAATGCTGCTCCATTTTCCTGTGTGATAGCTGCAGGGTGAGGGAAGGAGCCTGGTGCTGCCATTGGGCAGCCCTCTCCTAACAGCAGTCCTTCAGGGAGGGCAGCATTAGGAGCAGGACACACTGAAAGCCACCTTTGCAGTGACAGGCGCACGGCTGCTTCCCAGGCCTGCTGCATGGTTTGGGTTGGGCTCCAGCTCCAGGGGTGGCTTTGAGCCACAGGGTGACTCCGTCTTCCCAGGGATTTACACGCTGCAGCCCTGGTCCCATCAGCACCAACCCACCAGGTGTGCAGTCTCATGCAGGCACCATCCCAGCACCCAGCAGGAGCAGGAGTGTGTGTCCACACACCGAGAGGTGGGCAAGTAGGTCACTCACATCTCCTGCATGTTAATAGGATGATGTAAGTGTAGCCCACAAATGAAACAGCCATAAAGACCACATGTCCAAGACACAGCTTCTTTGACAATGCAGCACTCTTTAAAATTGTAGTTAAACACACACGAGTATTTAAATTAACCATGCACATTAAAAGGAGAAGTGATCCAAGGGACTAACTGATGAAGTTACCTATTTCTGGGGAGAGCAGAGGAATAAGTCAGGCAAGGTGAGTTTGCTGTGAAGGTCTGCCTGGAGACCAGTAGTTTGTGGGAAGCAGTTAAGCACTGCTGTATTTACTGAACTCATACCAAAATCTTTTAATCCTACCTGCCCATCTTTTCTAGCCTACAGAAGATACAGTCCACTGGTCTCTTCCCCAAGTGACTCAGGACGCTATGAAATTCAGCATAATAATAAAGATGTAATAAAATCCTAAAATCTTCCAGGTCAGATTTTCCAAGCAGTGCTGAAATGGCATGGGATTAGTTCTTGTCCTCTTCTCACTTCCTCAGCAGTGCCACCAACCTGTACACTCAGCACTTGGTCGGTCTACTTCCTTCCTTCCACTTCCCATTTGTGTGAGAATAAGTCCTATGCCTTGGTCATACTTACTGCTCCTCCTTTTCCTATATTAGATAAGATAAATGTAAAGAGGGGACCAATAGATTTTATATGACCCCTGTCCGAAGGATTTAAAAACTTGGAGGACACTTTTTAACACAGTTCGGTGATCAAGGAAAAGGACGACACATAACTGCATGGAGCTTGACCCCTCGCTACATTCGGCTTCTCCAATCCCAGCAAAAAAAGCAGTTCCCACTGGGCTGTGCTGAGCTCTGCCACATCAAGTCCATCCCTTCACGTCCTGGAGAAGGAGATTGGCCTGAGCCCGGCACTGAGCGGCAGCTCTTCCCCTGCACAAAGCCAGAGTCCAATTTCCCCCCGTGACGCTGCAGCCCACAGGCTCCACAAGTGACTGTAGATCTGTTATGCAGCTGTTCCTCTCAGATACCTGCCCACACAAATCCTGTTTACTCCAACTCTGCTGGGAAGGTACAGAGCAGCACTAAATCCTATTTTACTACAGTCAGGATTAAGCTTATACATCCATGATGATAGTCTCAACCTTGCTAAAAAGCCTTGTTAAAGCCATGCGCCAGCTAAAAACTGGACTCTCAGACTGCCAGAAATTTTGTAACATTATCTTTCCCTCATTCACAATTGGGAGAAAAAATTAAAAATAAAGACCTTGGTTCAGTTGAATCCCTGATTAGATGTTCATCTAGCAGTTTCCATTAAAAAAATAATCCATCAGTAAGCAGCAAGATGATACAGACTAGTTTAATTTATTTTGCCAGAGAAAAAAATTACACAAGCAACTGAATTATTAGGATGTACTATTTTTAATTAAAGTTCCTGAGGAGAAGATAAGCATCAACTACGAAAAGCCAGCCATGTCTGGAAGCTGTATTGAGAACAAAAAAATGAGATGCCAAAACACATTACAGAAATGGACTTTTGACATTTGAATAAGGATTTCTAATAGCTCGGATGAAGGAAGAATATGAAACCAGAGTTTCAATCTAGAGCTGATTCAGATGTAATCCCTTCTGTTAGGGATTTGGGGCTGTGAAGCTTCTCAGCTTCAATGAGTATTTTTTTAGCAAGGTTAAACATACCAGACTGAGAGATACCTGCACATTCCCTTTGGGAAGCAAGCTGGGGATGATCACCAACGGTGCCCAAAAGAAGCAGCTTCTGCAGGAAATCCCTTCAAGCTAATGGGACCCCAGGTAAATCTCCAAATTTGACACGCACTTAAATCCTAAATCCAGTGTTGCCTTCATCCCTAAAACTTGGGGTAATATTTGCACCCGTATGACAGGTCTGTTTGCTCACTTCATACAGATGCATGCCTGGCCTCCTTTGAGTCTTCTAAATTCTTGCCCTTCAGTGATAATCAGGTAGCAGTGAGTTTCACAGACTGGTGACTTGTTTACACTGTCTACCCAACAAGTTATTCTGTAATAGCTTCTGCCTCCAGCAACTCTCTGTGCCAGCATAAAAGTCACTTTGTCTTGGAATGGGGGAGCAAAGTAAGCAGCAGCAGAAACACTTTTTTTGGCAGTAAACACCAAGGAAAAATGATGGGAGTTTAAAGATTACTGTTAAAAGCTGTGATTTGGAGTGCTGTCAATGAAAGGTTGCCCGAACTGGGCAGAGACTCTTTAGCCACACACATATATTACAATTCTAAGCTGAAAAACAAAATAAAATATAAAACGGGTTCCAAACATATCCCTGGACAAACTACGGTAGTTGCACTTAAAGGGTAAGAATTCACTGCATAGTAGTTGGGCCTCAAAGTCCAGTGGCTATCCCTATTCAAGAGATCAGGAGCAACAACAACAACAACAACAACAAGAAGTAGCATATGTTTTAAATAATCTTGTGCCTCACTTTTCCCCATCAGTAAGCCTGGGATAACTCACACAGAGAACTCCATGATGTGATGTATTAACTTTCGTGAATTACAGTGAGAGTGTCCAACTGAAAAAATTTTGATAGCCCCAAATACATTACTGAGTGTCAGTAAACACCCTGAAATACCTTTGTTTCATTTTTGTGAGTATGAAAGAGCTACTCATACTTTAAGTAGTTACATTGGTTAAAAATCCCTTTAATATTACTAGAAATTCTTGCATACACAACTGCCCTGCACATTCCAGGTTTTTTTCTCAATGACTGTTTTCTTTGTAGTAGCTGTAATAGCAATCACTAGCAGTTTAAATTTCTTTTCAGCGTGCTTTTTCTTCTTTATTAATTTATCTTTTCCCACTATGGTTGAAATTCCCCTGGAACTCAGTGGAGACAGTCCTCAAGCTTGACAGCATTAGCAGAGGATCTACCTTGCCCCTGAAAGGAGTCTCAAGCTCCTTAGACAGGACTCCTGGGATGCGGCCGAGCAGCAGCTTGCACGTTGCTATTCCTTACCACACCCAAATATGAAAACAAGGCATCCATCCCTGTTTCTGCCATTGCAAGGAATGCTGTAAACATCATGATATCATCACAGGAAATTCACGTCATAAAAAAAGCAGGGAATGAATAATACAAACAGATGAATGCTTCCAGGCAAATAAACTTCATACCAAAAAAAGGGGAGAAGGCGTTTTCCAACCTCTGCTGCACCAAATAAGAAATGACAACAGCAAATTAAAACCAGAGTGCTTGTATTTCATTAAGGTTAGGAAGGGAATTCTGTCTGCCCTCTGATAGCTGTCTGTGCCAGCCAAAAGTGAATTTACGGCATAATCGAAATTACATTCCTCTTCTGCTACTCACTCGTTTCTGCTGAGCATCATTATGCTGATGCAATTTATCATATTTTATATTTGAAAGAGTTGTTCTGTTTCCACAATCCCACCCTTTGTACCATCACTCTCTGAAAATCTGGGCATTATAATCTTCTTCCCCCTCCCGGTTTCCCTTCACGAAAACTCTGCAGACAATTATGAGACAAAATACAGAGGATGCACACAATCCCAGATAACTATTAAATCTTCGGAGAATTAAGACATACTTTTACTGTCACGAGTGAATTTTCACTTTGAGCTTCTGGCTCCAGTGTCTCTCATCTAGCAAATGCTCCAAACCCACCAAAGAGCAGAAGCAGGCAGCAGAAGAGAGGCAGCAACCTGCAGCTGATCTATCTGTAAGTAGGTAAGCACCATGCAACTGCCCCAGGCGCCGGCCGCACAGATCAGGCGACTGTTCTGCGAGAGGAACATTTGTATGTGTAGTTCCGCTGATGTTCGGCAAAGGAAGGAAAGCAGACATATTCACTTCCACTCCTCCTGGCAGGCAAATGAATTAGCATCCGCTACTGAAGGCAGAAGCTGGTGGGTTGGCCAGTGCCCTCAGATGTGCTATTGTCAGAGGAGGCTACCTCCGCTGATCATAGCAGAGAACGGTCGATCCATGCCAAGGAATACAGTCTGTAGAGGAGGATGGTTTTTTACTGTTGCTTATGAACAAACTTCATCCCATGCTGAGATTTGAGGACTGGTAATCAAAAACTACACTAAACAGATTTACTTTGAAGGTCTGCTTGATCAAACAGCGAGCTCCAGATGCTGCTTGACATAGCATTTTTCAAGAACAGAAGTATCCTTTTAAAGTAGCATGCTTAACCTCACCTAGTCCAGATTTTAGTTTGTTACCTGTTGCCACAACGCTGAATTGGCAGTCTGGAGTTGACAAAACGGTACCGCAGAATGGGAACAGGGACTGCGTGGTTGCTGCATCCCACATCATTGGGTAGGAGTAGGCACTCCACCACGAGAAGCTAATCGGAGGTTTTTAAAGATAACTATTGAGAGTGTCCACAATTGCAAAACACTGAAACCTTGGTATTTTATTTGGCTGTAATCAAATTACCTTATCAACCCTCACGCACTTGCTTGCTATTGAATATCAAACCAAAATAGTGGGTGCTTTAATGCGTCTGAAGGATTCATCAGGTCTGTAAGAATAATCAATGGTTTGAGACAGAAAAAAATCTTTTTGCTGGGTAGCCTGCCTCCGGAGACTGTCACGGCTACCTGGGAAGGCTTGACTTGCCCTTGCCACATAGCCAGCTTCTTTTTAAAAGCTACAGACAGTAATCAGACCTTTGACCCCTCCAGAGATACAATTCCCCTACCTCCAATTCCTTGTAAATATAGAATACTGTCATCAGTTTCTCCCATATTTCAAAATTCCCATGAGCTGAATGCTACAGTCCTGAAACACTTAACAAGGACTGATTTTTCCCTACTTGGGCAGTAATGTGATATTTCACTTTGCATTTCTTCATCACATCACTCCCCAAGGCTGCCTTTGTAACGCACACTCAGTCATGAAAAAAACTAGGTCTGAAATGAAAGAAAGAACACAAAGTAAAAAGCCAAAGAGCTATTATTCCATGACCTTAAAAGAAAAAAAAGGAACTGCAGGTAGCTGTGATCATTCTGACATCTGCTCACTTCTGGTCAAATTCTCCATCTCCTATCAAAGAGGGAAAGATAAGTTGTCACTACTATGCATATAACAGAGGCAGAGTCTGACTGCCTGGCTATAATAGCTAGGAGTGCTGTCAAAAAACCCCCAAACTCTAAATGCATAGTCACTGATGATTTCATTATGGTAAATCTTTCATTTGAAAATAATAGTCAGTACTTTAATGGAGAAAATAGAAACTCAATAAATCCTTAATGATGCCTAGTCTCTTTTATGCTAACAGTTTTACATGGTAAAAACAATTCTTCTTGCTAATGTCAACCTGCCAATCTGGTTTAAGGTTTTAAACCTTTATGAAGAATTTCAGAAGGAGAATAGAAATATTACTGTTAATGGCTTTTGATTATGGATGTCTTGATTATGAATAATCAGCTACGACCATTTGCGACACAAGAAGCCCCTGAAAAGAAAATTAAAGCTCAATCAGAAGTATTCCAAGGCCTTCTATTCCACAGCCCCTATCACAAGTCTCCAAGTGGTTACTGCCACGTCCTCCTCGCCCAGCAGTTCCCACTTCTAAGACAGGATAAAACGAGCCTTTGGTGGTGGGCGATTTATCTGAACTATTTCCTCTCCCAATTGCCCAAGCGGAAATCTCATATTCTCCTCCTTCTCTCTGAGCTGCCGAGTAAAAGTCAACTCCAGGACCTCAGAGCAAGAACTGGAGTGACCAAATGAGGAACCAAATCAGCTGCAGACCAGGAAAGGGATGAAAAGACAGCTTCAATTTTAAAGACCAGATTGTAATATGATAAGAATGACAACCTTTGCATTCTAATTAGTGCTCCCGTCCCCTTCAATTAGGTCGGCCAATGACCTGGAATAAAGGTGCCAGGATCCAATCAACACCCACATTTAAAACCAGTTAACAGACTGTCAGGTTCAGTTGTGAAAACGCCTTTATTAGTAACCAGTCTCAGTGAACCCTGGAAACTGCTGTCAATCTTTATATGCTGAGAATTACATGCTGGTTGGTTTAGGAAACTGAAGATAATGTACGGAAAGGTCTTCTTCCCTCTCTCTTGGTTTGTGTTTGCTATGAAAAATCATGTAGTAATGTTACGGAGGTCTTTCTGTTAATACCAGATTATTTGAGGAAGTATTGTACTTCTTGTGGAGCATTACATTGTGGATGCTTTGTGGAGTATCACTTGTGGATACTTGTGGCGTATCACATCCACAGCCTTTGCATTGCCCTTGCTTCCAAGGAAAGCATCCATGAAGACATGAAGCATGTGTGAAATGTCCATGCCAGCAATGTTCATTCTCACAAGGCTCCTCTTCCTTTCCTTTGACTAAGAAAACTACTGCCAAATTTTCTCCTGATCATTTTGTAGCAAAGAAACAACAATGCTGAAGGTCTCCACAGTGCTTGTTCATATGGACTTGGAAGGACAGCAGTTCATGCAATGTACCTGCTTCTTCCAACAACCCAGTAACACAAAACCATGTTCAATGAAAGGCAGCTGCAGGAGTGCCGATGCCTTATCTTCCTGTGCAGGACCACAGAAAATAGTATTTTCTACATTTTTTTCTCCCAAAGAATACACAAATTGCTACATATGGTTACTCTTACAACAGTTGTGGCCAAGACAAGCAAGAGATATCTCCGAATTTGTGCTGCCTGAATTACTGTCTCTTTTATGGCTGTGTGGATCGATGGACTATCCACTCAAACAAAACTGAAAAGATGCAAAACTTTACCCAGGAGTGAAATCAACACTGTAAGATCAAAACCACCCTGACTTTAATATTCACTGACATACTGGTTTTCATTTTATTTGGTCTTTGCACTTAGTACAGTCAGGACCAGAATGGACGTGACAAATTAACCCAATAAGGGAACGGTGTCACAGTATTTCCAAGGAAATTGAGAGCAAATGGAACCAGAAGTAGCACAGAAAAAATTTCCTGTTAAAAGATTTTTGTGCTTGCCTGAAGCCCTGACCTAGGGGAACAAAAACTTCTGGCAGCAGCTGTAAAGTAACTTTTCAAATGGTGTAGCTCAGCTCCCAGCTGCGCAAAGTCCTGCCCATCACAGCTGCCCCTAACCTCAAGGGCTGGTTTGTGTATACTGGAGGATTGTGGGTTTGACTCAGTATCGGCATCTGAAATATGCAGAGGAAAAGCCTAAGGTGAAGAAGAGAGGGAAGGAACAAAAGATGTGAGAATCCCACCGAGGAGGGACCAGTAGAAGGGGAGGGAAGAAAGCTGATATGTTTGGCCATCTGAGGAGACAGAGGACACCAAAAGGGAGAACTGGTGTGCTGGGCATTTCAAGGAGGCATTCCAAGTCTTTTTTTAGGAAACTAACCTTTCTTTTTCTTTTCCTTTGTGAAGGTAATCCAGAAACTACATTCACATACCCTGACAGCTGACCACAACAGTGGAGAACTTAAGAGCTATCCTTCTGTAATTTTGATGCATAATGGTCAAGGTACGACAGTAACCTCCTTCCCACAAGTGATTTCCACCATTTCACATCCTGTTAAGTAATGTAGGACCTATGTTTCAGTCCCTCCCCAGACTAATATGGGAGCCTTCCCCCATAACTGCCCACAGTTCATGCCACTTATGGCAATATGCACTACATCTTCTGGTTTGGGAATAATCAACAAAATAATAAATTTATCATAAAACACACATGAGCATGGCGATGGAAAACCAGAAGGACTCCTTTAGAAAGGAGGACCCTGGGAACTACTGACTACTCAGCCTCACCTTTGTACCTGGGAAGATCATAGAACAGATCCTCCCAGAAGCTATGCTAAGGCACATGGAAGACAGGGAGGTGATTCAAGACAGCCAGCATGGCTTCACGAAAGGCAAATCTTGTCTGACCGACCTAGTGGCCTTCTGTGATGGAGTGATTACATCAGTGGACAAGGCAGGAGCTACAGATGTCATCTATCTGGACTTGTGTAAGGCCTTTGGCACAGTCCCCCACAACATTCTTCTCTCTAAACTGGAGAGATATAGATTTGATAGGTGGACTGTTTGGTGGATAAGGAATTGTTTGGATGGTCATGTCCAGAGAGTAGTGGTCAATGGCTCAATGTCCAAATGGAGGGATGAGTGGTGTCCCTCAGGGGTCCATATTGGGACCAGTACTGTTTAATATCTTCATCAATGACAGAAACAGTGGGATTGAGTGCACCCTCAGCAAGTTTTCAGATGACACCAACCTGAGTGGGCCGGTTGACACACCTGAGGGACGGGATACTGTCCAGAGGTACTTAGACATGGCAAGAAATGGGCCCATGTGAATCTCATGAGGTTCTACAAGGACAAGTGAAAGGTCCTGCACGTGGGTTGGGGCAATCCCTGGTATCAGTACAGGCTGGAGGATGAAGGGATTGAGAGCAACCCTGCCGAGAAAGACTTGGGGGTACTGGTGGATGAAAAGCTGGACATGAATTGGCAATGTGCACCCTTGGGCCAGAAAGCCAACTGTATCCTGGGCTGCATCAAAAGAAGCATGACCAGCAGGTCAAGGGAGGTGATTCTGCCCTTATACTCGACTCCCGTGAGAATATCTCATCTGGAGTACCGCATCCAGTTCTGGGGGTCCTCAGTGCAGGAAAGACATGGAGCTGTTGGAGAGAGTCCAGAGGAGGGCCAGGAAGATGATCAGAGGGCTGGAGCACCTCTCCCATGAAGACATGGTGAGAGAGTTGGGCTTGTTCAGCCTGGAGAAGAGAAGGCTCTGTGGTGACCTTATTGCAGCCTTTCAGTACTTAAGGGAGGTTTTAAGAAAGATGGGGACAGATTTTTTAGTAGGGCCTGTAGCAATAGGACAAGGGGTAATGGTTTTAAACTAAAGGAGGGTAGATTTAGATTGGACATAAGGAAAAAAATTTTTATGATGAGGATGGTGAGGCACTGGAACAGGTTGCCCAGAGAGGTTGTGGATGCCCCCTCCCTGGAAGTGTTCAAGGCCAGGTTGGATGGGGGATTTGGGCAACCTGGTCTAGTGCAGGGTGTCCCTGCCCATGGCAGGGGGGTTGGTCTAGATAACCTTTAAAGGTCCCTTCCAACCCAAACTATTCTATGATACTATGAAGCACCAGACTCTTGAAAACTGAGAGATGAACAGACAAGTCTCAATTATTTTTGATAGAAAAATATATTATATGTGATGAAAAATATTAAAGAGAAAAGCAACTTAAAGGCATTCAGATTCAAATCTGCCTTAGAAATGTTTATCATGCCATTTAATTACTTTATTCCCTCCTTCATCACTTCAAAATCTGCCATTTTGACACCACTGAAGTCAGGGACAGGAATTTATCCTGAATTCTGCACACAGCAATGGTGAGGAGAGCTGCCTTCACCAATCTCTGCACAAGACCCAGTTTCTCTCGGCACAGCTGACTGCAGCAAGAGCACACTGAAGAGATTGGACTGTAACTATTTTGGACTGATCCCTGAGAAAGAGGCCTTAAATAGACCAATACGTACATCTGGCAATCTCAGATGGATCGTTATGCTCTTTCTGCCCACATAGACATTATGTTGGTGTCCCTAAATATCAAAACAATTTATTCTCTCCAGCTCCAGCTACTACCACTGGAGCAAGACCTAAAATTTTCATATTCGTATAAGAATATCTTGCAATACTTATATTCATTTGGGTTCGAGCTTTCATATTGCAACAAAATATACAATGAAAAGGAGACACAGAAATCAGAGGTAATGTACCCATTAGGGACAGATAGTGTCATTTTTCTAGATTGAATGCATCATCATTACATGTACTAAAAGAAACCTCAGGCTTTCTCACATTAAGGCACAAACCCAAACGCAAATCAAGTGAAGGCTTTGCCATGCCTCCTCCCACAGAACAGAAACTGTCTCCTTCCCAGGCATTTCTTGGGAGGCTGAGTGTAGGAACAGGGTGAAAAAACACACCAGCTTTGCAACGAGCATCCTGGCAGTATAACTGCTGGCAAAACTCATGGAGATCTGTGGGATGTAGGGATCACTCCTATGGGAATGAGAAAGGGGCCGAAATACCACACGTGCCACCGGTTTGGCATGAATTGGGTTTGCAAAAAGAGCAAGATGGGTGAAAGAATCCTAATCTGTAGCACAAGGAAAACAGGTTATTTACAGAAAGCAGCAAATTGTGCTGATTAGAGGTTGCTTGAAGACTCCCAACTGCTCAATTCTACCTCTTTGCCACTTAAACCCTTTTCCCGACCTACTTGCACCAACCGACTCCATTTTTTCCATTTCAGGGGAATGGAGAACTTCTTGACGGATCCAGGCAACGCGTGACACACCACTAAGCTGGGCTGCCTGACAGCTTTGGGCGGCAGAGCCAGGCTTTACCAGCTCAGTGCCAGGCATAGGGAAGGGGGAAAGCTCAGTGCCATTGCATGTGGCAACGCAAAACTTGCCAAGACGATCAGATCTTTTCCCCTCATTCATCCTCTGACAGTTTGAGTAGTGCAATGTTAATAATTCATAAGTTATCTGTGCAATAAGTTATGTTCTCCTTTTAAAAATAGAGCTAGAGAAGCAACTGTAAATAATTAATTTGAGAAGAGAAATAATCAAATAACCCTTTCAAAGAAGGACAAAAATCAATAGATCCGACTTTTTTTCACCAGCCTAAGCATTTCCTGGCAGCCATGGGGATGCAACTGTCTGTACTCTGATGCGACATGTATTCCTACATGCAGTATCACCACAACAAAAACCACAGGCAATGTGGGAAATTTGGTAAGAAACTATGCATCTCATAAAGCTCCTCTTCTCACCCTGACAGACTGTCTCTTCCTCTTTTCCATCCCGCTACCCAGAGCTACAGATGCTGGGATGAAATTACCGGTGATGTGAGATGAAAACAGTTGGCGCCTGCTCACCATGAGCCAGCCAAAGCGTGGCAGGAAAGCTGCACCTCGCAGGATTAGCAGCATTGAGTTTGCTGGTGATGCCAGCTTGCACCGAGCCCCAAACGAAGGGTGCTTTTTTACAGGTTTATATACCCTTTCTCCTTCAGCTGGAGCTTCCTGATATTCAGGGCCAGATTCACTTAGGATCTGTGCTGGCTCCTCCGAGCCCTGGGAGGAAAGCAGGGAGGACAGGGTGTGAGACATCTCTGAAACCGTGATGCCCTGGGTACCCATCTCCACCCCAAACATCATATGATACTTCCCATGTGAACAATTGCCAATTGCTGATCTGAATTTCACCGGAGAGGGGAAACAGTGGATATTCCAGCTTTAAATCCCAGCTTCTGCTCACAGAACAGCAGCATACTGCAAAAATTTGCCCTAGGACAAAAGCTTGCCTACACCTTGGCAGGGAAAGCAAAGGGTACTGTCTTCACCAAGGACTTATGCCCCAACTGAAATGTGATTCAGAAATTGGAGAGCATGCCCTAATTTTTCCCCCCAGAGCTGCACTTGAAGGATTTGTTACCAATTTTTTACAAGGGATTGCTGAAGAAAACCTTTAATTGTGCTGTGGATAAATTAAGGGAAGGAATCAAAAATAAGCCCATATTTTTCCCATGAAAGTTTTATATAGATGTCACAGAGGCTACAGTTTGCACTGTCACTGCTGAAGCCCATGTGACAGACAGCAGGATTATTTTTGGTAACTGAGTGGAGGATGGGGAAACCGATACACAATTTGAGCTCCATGGAGGTTATCTCCACGCCAGTTTTTGTTATTGAAAGAGTAGTAGTCTTTTAGTTACTGAAAGACTTCTGATATATAGCAAGAAAAATACAAGACAAATGGGGCATAGAGGAATTTCAGTTACTATACAAAGAAGGTTTCCTTATGACTAATCGGTACCTGGACAATCAGGCAGCTATGGTGAATGCCATCACTTACGTGTCATTTCTCCATATGCCAACTGAGGTCCACCAAAGCACTTTAGACCGAGGCCGTGAAGGGGGTGAGTTAGAGGAAACCCATGTCTGGGAGCAGAGGCTCTGCTCAAGCTGAGTATCAGGAGGGCAGGGGGTTTTGCATGATATAAAACTCTGGATCTGATCAGCAGAGTTACTACTACTTTCTCTCAAAACCCCTCACTTCAAACATTATAGTAGGATTTGGAAGCAGTGTCAGATGACTGCTGGCAATGTGGAAAAATAACAAATGTCTAGAAAATAAAGGCTAGCCAAAGCTTGGTGGCAATTTATTTGGTAAATCATAAATCCAGATGTACATACTGTTGGGGGTGGGGTAGAATTTATAAGAATAAGAGTCTAGCACAAAACATTAGAAAATGTTGGGTTCTTTCCTTGTTTACATATATTTTTTAAATTTCTAAAAAGAAATAGGGACATTGCATTAGATGATGTATAGTATAATTCCTTGGGAAAAAAATAATTATGTTTCTGAGTTTCCTTCTTAACTGCTATACATTTTGAGTCAAGCCAGATCCATTCCCGTGCCTTCCCTCCAGCCTGTTTATTGGTATCAACACTGAGCAGACTATTTCACTATCTGTACAGTTCCTGAAATGCCATAATAATTATAAATCATTCACTGTGGTTTAGGTACCAATTCATTATTTATCACAGTGAAAAAAAGATACTGGAGACAAAATGGTGCTGCAGTAAAACTTTCATGCAGTTAATGGCTTTAGTTATGATTATTGCAGAAGACTTCATTACTTGTAACTGTCACAAGCAGTAACTTCTAAGCAGGGTTACTGGGTCAACATGATGATCTTGCTTAACCCTTTTAACGTTATTTGAATCTATAGCTTACAAGTCTTCTCTTTGCTCTCAGCAAATTCCCATCATTTAAACTTATTCATAACTAAGCAAAGTCACATATTACAAAAAATGTATATTCACTCTGGTGAGTGAAAGAGTTTAATTTGAGAAATGACTGAAGAAAATTATGTTCTACCTTAATAAATATGTATGAAGTCCTAGCTAATGAAAACAAGGGCATTAGTTTCTACAAACAACTATGTTTTCACCAAGAATAATTTCTTCGCTGTTTGTGTACTTCATGCCATATCTAAGTATTTATATCAGAGAGAAAAGCGGGAAAAGTGATTTCAGATTGGAATAATCACACTTTACACACACGCTGCATGCATTATGCCCTACTTAAAAGGTTCAAGGCAATGAAAATCAGACTGTCATGCTCAGCTCCAAGAAGTAGCCTCCAGATTTAATTTTGCTATATTATGTTTATACAGCTAAATTCTTCTATCAGCAGAATGCTCTCTACCTCTAGTGATGTTAAACAGAGTAGTGCACATGCACTTTGGAGCAAAATTTGTCTCTAAATAAGATGCCTGAAAGATATTTCATCTCATATATTTCTATAATTTCTGAAAGCATCTGAATGCAGCTTTTCACTTTGCTAAAAGGAACAAATACCTTAAAAAAATTACATTTACTTTAAAGCAGCAGTTCTTGAAGTGTGCCTCAAAAATCAGATGCTGCAGGGGAGGAGGAGAGGGTAAGCTCAGGCATGGCAGCATCCCCATTAGCAAGCGAGCCTTGGATGAAAGAGCTTTGAGAGAAGCCACTTCCTTGGTAACCACAGGTAACCTGGGAAATCCCATTTACAGTATATACTGGTTTTCATCTCAGTCTGTGTACTAGAGAGATGTGTTGAAGACATTACTAATGGCCAGTGAACCTCCACTTCTCTCCTCTCATGCAGAAATAAATGGAAACAGTATTTCTTGCCTTCCCAATTTGCCTCTGCCTTTATTTGTAAAACCAGCAGTGAACACGAGCTGCAGTTGTGGTTCTCCAACAAATGGAAGTGATTTCCCGAGCTGACGTGCCTGGAGAACGGCACTCATAGCTCTAATGGTCCAAACAACCTGGAGGGCTTGAAGCACAAGTGATTTCGACTGAAGTTAGGAGCTGGCCCAAAAAAAATCGGTTTCGCAGGGGAGGTTGCCGCTATGCCAGAGGTCCTTGCAAGAGAGAAACCAACACCTCTGGCTGCTTCCCCTCCGGTCCTTCTGCTTTCAGGGGCCATACAGAGACTCTCACCTGCTTAGTGTGACCATCCCACAAGCAACAAATGCCCCTTTCTTCCCAGTTACACAATTCTCATTCGTTACTTGCTAAACCTTTTCATAGCACTCATGTCAAATCTTTCAGCAGCTGCTACCCCCATCCCTAATCCTCTCCTCTCTTTGTCCTGTCGGGCAGGGCTACCCTTCCCCAGCAGCATCAGCACTGCCACGGCCGTGCCTCTTTCTCTTCCCCGGCTCACAATGCCAAACCCAGACAAAGAACACGCAAAAATACATGTCTGGCAGCTGCAAATAAGTGACTGACTTATTCTCCCCACAGGGAACAGGAGCGGGTCCTATGCCACCTCAGCACATTTCTATAGTAAGCAGCAAAAGTGGTTTATTCTTACCCAAGTAGGAAGTTTTTAGAGAGAGGATTAGTCTGAGAGATATTACTTGCAGGGGAATTAATGATCACTGTACATAAAGCCACCTGACACCTGCCAAGCATGATTTCACTGTTGTTTAAACTTACACTAGACAGATCATTTAGTTGTGAAATATCTTTGCTGAGGGATTGCCTCAAGTTGTGGTACGAGGGCAAAAATTGTTCAGTCCCTTTCAGGAGTGAGGCTAAAGAAATATAAGGAAGACGTACCCTGAGGATGTCCTGGTGGCTCCAAGGAAATGATGTTTGGGATGGATTTGATGTTGAGTGGAGGATGTTTAGATCTCAAAGAAAATCCACTTGCTGTTATCAAGCCTTTGAGAAAAGACCTGGTTTGTAGATGCTCTGGAGAGAATTGGTAAGAGTTGTGCTTTGGTGCAAAGAAAGGAAACTTTGGAAAAGCATTTTCTGAATGCTTGCCAGTTGACCAAGTTAGATTCTTAATATACACCAGTATTTCTCATGAGCTGAGTTAGGAAGGGGGAAATGATGGTTGCAGGGACGTTGCTGAGGTAAACTCTTAGTGATGGAGTCATTAATTTTTTTGTCTCCTGGCAATCTGTTGACTCAAATGACCATGTTAATAATCTAGACAAGGAGAAAAAAAAGCAAGCAAGCTTTGGCAGTAATAGATACACTCATCAGATCTTTGAGGTTACACTGCCTTTTCTTTTAAAGTTATAAGGAAGCAGCAGCTTTGGCAAGTCACATAAAAACCTAGCAAATTCCTAGAAAGAACAGTTCTTAGAGACATCCCAGTTTTGCAAGGATATGCTACAAAGAAGTGTTCACAGCAGTAGGAAAACTCTGAAGTTCTGATGGACAATGCCATAGAAAGGCATCAGAGGGAGGCCCAAAACCAGTTGAAAAGTTCACAGTAAAAAAAAAAAAAAAAGGAAGAGTTGAAGAAGGCAAACTGAAAACATATAGTGAACATAATTGTGGAAAAAAATTCAATGAACCACAGTGCTGCAGCACTTAGAGAAGACTGGAAGACTGGAGCAGAAAAACTTGGTATAGTCAGTAAAGTTAAATATTCAGTTACCAGGTGAAAGAAGTAGCTTCAAAAGCTACTAAAGTGGAAGTATTTCAGGCAAGAGTAGCAGAGGGATGAACCTACACAGTGATAAACAAACCAGCTCTGGAGTCCTCAGTACAGGAAAGTCATGGAGCTGTTGGAACAAGTCCAGAGGAGGGCCAGGAAGCTGATCAGAGGGCTGGAGCACCTCTCCTATGAGGACAGGCTGAGATAGTTGGGATTGTTCAGCCTGGAGAAGAGAAGGCTCCAGGGAGACCTTAGAGCAGCCTTCCAGTACCTGAAGGGGCCTACAGGAAAGCTGGAGAGGGACTGTTTACAAGGGCATGGAGTGACAGTACATAGGGTAATGGCTTTGAACTGAAAGAGGGCAGATTTAGATTGGACATAAGGAAGAAATACTATTTTATGATGAGGATGGTGAAACACTGGAACAGGCTGCCTAGAAAGGTGGTAGATGCCCCCTCCCTGGAAATATTTGAGGTCAGGCTGGATGAGGCTCTGAGCAACCTGATCTAGTTGAAGATGCCCCTGCTCATTTGTGCAACCCCCTGCTGTCTTGAGCTGCTCGGTACTTGGCGCAATTTCTCCCTTTTTTTTTGAGCCACATACCTGAGCAGCAGACCAGAGCATCAAGGCACCCCCTTAATGTGCCTGGTTCTTGCTCACTTGGTAGCAAAACCAGCCTGGTACACCTGTGCTTGAACCATGACATTCTTGTTCCCTCATTCCTTCGGAACAATAGTGATAATCAATCACCTCCTGACAGCCTGGAACACCTGTGCCTGAGCCCTGGCCCAAAAGGGGGAGAGGCCAGAAAAGTTCTGACTTTGCGCAACTGGTGGAAAGTACCAGAATATTTCGTCATCTGAGCTGGGCTGAAGTGGAAAGGTACCTGACAAAATTATCTTGGATCCTATAAATAGTGATTCTAAGTGAGACCCTTCAGAGCTCTCCTGGATTGCAGCAGGCTGTGACCAGTATCGCCCCTGAGCTGAGACACCTCTCAGGTGCAAACTTGTGGAGAATCGTCTGCCAGGGCGAAGCCAGCCTTCTCCAGTCTCAACTGTCGCCCACTGAGGAATGCCGAAGCATTGTGAGTATTTACTCTGAACTTGAAGAGGGAAATTTTAACTATAAGCTAGAGTCCAGCCTTCTCCAGTCTCAGCTATCACCCGTTGAGGAATGCTGATGCATTGTGAGTATTTAAACCTGAAGAGGGAAATCTTAACTGTAAGCTAGCTGCCTTCATCCACCTCTCCACCTATATACGTGTTCAAATATGTACATTTGCCTTTACGAGTGGGGGTGGCATATATCACTGGGCCCAAATATCTCTATTTGTCTGTTTGTCCTGGTTTGTCTTATGTTTTATGCAGAGGGGGTGGACTAGATGACCTTTAAAGGTCCCTTCCAACCCAAACTATTCTCTGATTCTATGACAAACAAAATCAGAAAAAATAATTAGAAAGCATTATGGGAACAGAAAGAACCTTATTATCTTTTGACTAAGAAGAGTGAAAAAAAGGAAGTAGAGTGGCATGATTAAGCAAAGTAAATGCCAGGGTGCTGATGAAAACCCTCAGAGAACAATGATGTCTAACTGGAAGATATCAGAACTGGATAAAATCCACAAGTATTTGTTAAAAATCCTTACCGATCCATATCTTAGCTCAAAGCACATCTATAGGAAATGTTGTAAAAGACTGGAGGGATAAAGCATTGCTTATGGAAAAAGAAAAAAAAAAAGGAATAGAGGTGGCATTACCCTAAAAACCTTCAAGTGACTCACCTATGATCCAGGAGCTCCTTATTGAAACAATCAGTAAAACCAGAATATTTTTATGATGGAGAGTACCTGGCAGATACGAGAACAAAACAAGAGTCTAGATGTGGTTTTGACAGATTATGAAAAAGCTTCTGAAAGCATGTCATGAAATGGGAATTCAGAAGCATCTGGGACTGGGGAGGAAAGTGCATTAGCTACAACACAGCAGTAGAAGAGGAGATAAGAGCACTGTGAAGGACATGGCAGGTGACTTCGTGTCACCCCTCCTCTTTGTTCTAACTTTACTTCTATTAATTGCAAAGCTGAGACATGCTGAGAAATGCTATTTAGTGACAAAAGAGGAAAGCCTATCTCATATCTACTTAATACAACAACTTGAAACTATATGGTCAGGAGGAGGCTAAAATTAAGTTCCCAGCTGAAACTGCACGGCCTTTTTGAAGAAAACAAGAATTTTATTTAGACAGAGCAAGCCTATATATATTTCACACACAAAAAAAGTCCTGTTGAAAGCATCACAGGAGATTGAAACAGGTACCAAGGTGAAAGAATACATAACATCACTAAACATCGTGACTGTTAGGAATCCTTCAAAAGATTATGATAAAAACCAGATAGCTTTAAAGAAAGAGTGCTTTCAGAGATGTGCACAATTCCTAAAGATATTTCAGCATGCAGAATACATTAGAGGTAATCAACATATATGCCATCCACTGCAGTGAGAAACTGGACCTGAGGGAATCGTAGAGCAGGACAAAGCAGAAGCACTGAATTGAGCAATAAACATGAATGCAGATGTGAGAAAACTTTTTTGTTGATCAGAGGATGACACAGGAAAAGGGCTGAGAATAGTCAAGGATATTACAGAAAATGAGCATATGGTGACAGTGAGCAAATACTGTCTAACTGGGTCTCGGGCAATGCTCCAGGACTGGATAGGAAAGATGCTCCTTCTAAGTGTCAGCCTTTAGATAGACAAGATGCATAGTCATGGTGGATTGGGACGAAGCTACATCACCTTTGGGTCACTTTTCTCCTGATATACAAAGCACTAGTTTTCCCACTGGCATGTCTATAATACATTCCTTTAGAGCTTTGTACACATTAAATGTTCCTAAAGAGGCATTGTTTCTGGTAGTTACTCGAACACATCTTGAGACAAGAATTTTTTATTTTTTTTTTTTTTTAATTTTTCAGCAATGTCAACAACGTTGCAAAACACATACTTATGTGGCACACATACCACTCTGTTTCTCCAACTTTTGGCTCCACTGTCCTTGTGTGACCTGTTGAGGACCCAAACCTCCGTCTTCTCACCTACTGTGGCCTTGTGAAATTCTGACTCCCAGAGAAACCACCACTCACGCTACAAAAAGAGAGACTCTCTCTACTACTACTACTACGTCTTATGCTACATCTTATGCCCTGCTGTGCCTCCAGATCAGCATGAACACGTCCCATCATTCTACCTGCCACTTTCCCCTTTCCCTAGCTCCCCTCCAGCCTTTGCCTCTGACGGGACAAAGTCTGCTTCCAAAGTAACAGTACGTTCATTTTGACTTGCAGTACAGCAGAGAGTTGAGTTAGTTGGGCTTCCCTGCCCTGCTAGGCTGCAGCAACCTAAGCAGCAGGGTAAATTCAGCCTGGTTAGAACTAGCTTCAGACTCCAGCACTGCGGGACCAGTTTCTTTCCCACTGCTCACCCACAGTTTAGTTTCTCAAACTGCTTAATCCTGAAGACCATCAAGCAGTATCTAGTGGACCTGTGTTTTAATCAACAACAAGCAATACATTTGGTTACGTGGCTGACATTATATATAGACTGCAGACGCAGTAACATGGTATCATGTCCATTAAGCACAGCATTCACAAATAACATTGAGAAAGAAGAAGAATAGCTAAAACATCATGCAGACTTTCTTTTGTGTCAGGCTACTAAGTAATCTAAGCAACACTGGTATTCACCCCGGCTGATGATCTGTCCTGTTAGGTACAAAAGGCTCCAAAACTCTTGCACTGGACTCCTCATAACCCAAATGCACAGAGAAATTAAACAGGGGTTGTCCTTATAAAACTGAGGCAGGCTTTGTGCCAGTTGACTCGCAAGCATTGTTTGAAAGATTAAAATAACACGTAATCGCACCAGCTCTCTAAATCTGACCAGGGCTCAGAGGATAAATGCCTTACCTCATTATGTTTAAATGCTTTATCTCAATCTGGTTTAAAACAGAGCAGAGGCCGTGAGCTGCCAATCTGCTGTACTGTTAAGAGAACAGAAATACCACTACAGACCGGGATGTGGGCTCTGGCAAAGAGCCACGCTTAGTATTTGGCTTTCCTTTACTGTCCCCTGCTCCTCAGCTCACTTGCTTCCAAGGATCGTCACTTCACCCAGTAGGACTGTGTGTCAGCTCCAGTTGCAATGATCTCTTTTCTCACCAGACAGTGATTCTGCACCTGAAGTGCAACGTTAATTATACACTACAGACCACATTCCTGCTCATGCTGGTGGCTCCCACCGTCACCACTGAAGAGCACCAGCCAAAGCGGCGGCTTGCCTATCTGAAGTATCCTCTCAGAGACAAGTCACACATACCTCATCTGACTCTCAGCTAGGTAGAAGTCCCATTCTGCTTAAAGGAAAGTCAGTGCTAGTGAAGTCAAATCAAAGACAGTTTTGTTCCAGTAGGAAGAGAGGCTTTGAGGAGCCAGTTTAAAATGGGACAGAAGCCCTGTGAGAAGCCTTGGACAAAAGACCCAGCATCACTCCTCTACCTCTCTATTGTTTCTAAATTGCCAAAACATTTGGGGCATACAGCCAAGGTGAGGAGACCTTCTGGGCAACTGCACAAGCAATACCAGTAGGCATTGCATGTAAGAGGTAGTCTAAGATGCTTGCATGTCAAATTTCCCATCTAATCCAGCCACATTGCTCTTCATGGCTTTCCTGACTATTGCTTACCTCTTTTAACTTGTCCAGCTCATTTTGCAGTGTCTGCTTGGATACTTCCACCTCAATAATTTGCTGCCGAAGGACTTCATTTTCATCTTCTGCTTTAACACGCTTCTCCTCCACACTCTCCAGCTCATGGTGCAATCTGACAGAAACATCTTTGGCTACCTGGTCAGAAGAGCACAAACGCATGAAGAGGATCCATGAAGAGCAACAGCTACAGTATGTCTCCTACATAGGAAGCATATTACAACCCTAGACAGCTGAGAGATTTTTAATTCAGTTATGACACTGTTGATGAAAGACTCCAAGCCTTCCAAGTACCAAAATGAATATTCATTTCTAATAAAGAACTCCAATATGAAAATATATTTGATTATCCGTCTCCAGCTCCCTCTCCACATTATGCTAAGGCAAGGTCATGAACAGCAGGAGGAAACAAGCAGATAGCAAAGTCCCAGCATATCATGTCAATAAAACAGAAGATGAGGAATTGTGCTGTAAAGTTGACAGGTCATCGATCAAAGCCGCATCCATGCAGCAGTCTCATCCACTCAAATTTGCTGCTCTAGCAGCAATCACAACTAGGTAGGAGTGATATGAAAGCACAGAAATATATACTAGCTTAGGTTTTCTGAGTCCAGTCTTACAAGAATAAATATTTACTCCAAAAACATTTAGAAAGGTGATTCATCATGCAAAATGATGAATTACTGGATTACAACAAGTCAGCAAAAACAAAGCAAACAAACTGAAAAAAAGCCCAGAACCTCTTTCACTTGAATCTATGTACAAGATTTTTACCGAGTAAGGTATCATTTCTACTATGATAAGGTTATCATTTGTTTTCTGTCATAAAATAGAAAATTAGGTCTGACATTTTGAAAAGTTTGATGACTTGATATGTCACTCTCATTTCCACTCCTGGGAACCAATCATTCCAGTTTCAGAAGGTCTTATGTTTCACATTTTTAAGTACAAATTGCTCAACAATTCTAGTGGTAAGCAGTCCCTCTCTACAGAAGATACTTTCAAAACAGCTACAAGATAGCAATATTAAGAATGATGAGTAAAGCTAGATAAGGATTGTGCCTATACAAAGCTTATCCTTGATGGAAACATTTCTGAAAAATATAAACACTGTTTCAGTATGAACATAATTTTTACAGGAATTCGTGTTTTCATGGGAATAGAATTTTGATTCTGTATCTGTCTTGCTAAAATATTATAACAGTTTGTTCCTGTTATGAGTAACTCATTAGGCACTAAGAAATGCAACTTTGACTAGTTTTTTTTTCCTTTTTTTTTCAGTTATTTGGCATAAGCAAGAAAAGGAAGGAAATGGCATGAATTGAGAAAAGCAGATCAGGTTTTGTTTATACAGTTTTGCAAAGCTAAGGTTTTCAGTAAAGCCAGTAAAACAAAATCCTTTAAATCTTTCAAATGCACAAATGTAACTTGACTGCATTTCTTTCATTTTGAATCTAAGCACACGTTTTTTTACTCACTAACACATCTTTCTATGAAGATAAGCTGCATATTTGTTCTCCGCTGCAGAAGAAGGAAATTGGTCTTGACGTTTGGAGAACTACTGCCTGTTTCATGTGTCACCCTCCCTTCCATTGCAGGGAGCCAAATCCCAGTCTGCTCTCTTTCACTGTGAATATGAATCTCTCACTCACCTTTAAATCTTGTTCCAGGCTCCTAATGAGCTCTCCATCCACATGGCCTGTTTGTGCAACTTTCAAGCTTTTCTGTTCTGCTTTCCTGAGACGATATTGCAGAATGCGGCAATTCTTGTTTGCCCGGTCCAGCTCTCGCCGGAGCTCCTGCAGCTGGTAAACATCTTCTTCTAAATAGCTGTCACGCATTTCTTCCATTTCAGCCCGAAGTTCATCCAACTCATCCTGTGAGAAATCAAAACAGTACTCCATCATACCTCTAAATCTCACCCGTGGGAGCAAAATAGGAAACATGCTCACTAGGATACCATATTAATGAAGTGACACAGATTGCAACATGCAGCTCCAAAAGTCATAGGAACAGAAGTTTTATCCCAACGTTGACTAATTATGCTGAACTGAGTTAATGAATACTTATTATATTTCTTACAATTGCTTTAATAAATAAAAACAGATTTTTACCATCTCCAATTAAAATAAAAAGTGCATAATACTTTGCCACTATCTGAACTGATTCCTTGCTTTAGTTAGACTACATTAAACCTACTTAACCGAGTACCTCAGCATCTCTGTGTGATGTGCCTTTTCAACAACCAGCACTTCCTAAAACCAAAATTGTTCCTTGCAAACTTTAATGAAACTTTACACCAAATACCGAACTGCTCCATATGAACATGCTGTCCTACCTGAACCTAGCACCATGTACATGCTTAATGACAGACGGGTTGGGTGCGAGAGAGAGTGGGCTCCTGTTGCGTGCACACACATTTCAGTAACAGGACCACAGGGACAAAATAAAACCTGTGCCCGTGGGAATAATCTGGTCATTCTTTTCTGGGCATCATGAACTGTCCCAATTCCACATTATACCATGAGGAGCACATGTTCTCTAAAGTCAGATTTAAAGATTTATGGCTGAACAGGATAAGCTCTATTATTCCCATTTGTTTAATCTGTGCACAACTGAAGCTCCAGAGGTAAAACTCTTATAAAGGTCTTCCAAGCACAGGGGTACAAGCCATTAAACTACTATGTGACAGGAAAGCTATGACTCTACTAGCTTTGAGCAAAATTGGCAAAAAAAAAAAAAAATCAAGAACAAGTGCCAGGACGAGAGTATTTGAAATTAACTAATAATTTTTAAATTGTTTTCTTTAAAATTGCATTTGATATTATAAAGACTAAATTTTCTGTGGAAAACATAGCTTAAATAAGATTCAGTGAGAACTTGCACTGGGGCTAGTTACACTGTCACCTCACTTCAGATCTGTAAATGACACTTGAAATATCAAGGATGGCTGGTGAATATTTCACACCTGTATCATGTGAAGAAGATGCTGATATGGAGTTAGCTCCCTTGACCAAGCACCCGCCCAGGCTGGACCATCTCTGTCTGGTCCCTCCATGAACATGCCTGCCTACATCCCCCCGGTAGTCCTCTCAGCCAGTCCCCCTTCCCACAGCCTAAATGGATGCATAGTCATGATTTTCCCTGCATTCATCATGCTCCACTGCAGCTTTAATAACAAATGAGGGACAGATCTTGTCACTGAGCACAGTCCTGACCAAAGGAAGTCAGGTCGAACTTCTTTAGCCTCGTTAACACAGTTATGTTAGAATTACAGTGTTACTCCTACCAAAATCCCATGCACATATAAAGCCTCCAGTCTTTATAAAGCTATGTTTTAACATCAGTTAGTTGAGCCAGCATAAGTCAAATTTTGGGTAAGCACAAGGCTTGTTATTTCCAAAATGACCGCTCTGGTCTCAGCAGCAAGGCTTTGCTCCACCAGAACAGCCCTCCCAGGGCTCTACACAATTCTCCCTAGATGCTCAGGAAGGACAGACAGGTGTTCTCACAAGCCCACTATATCGCTATACATTCTCACTATATTCAGATTTCTGCTGTAGGGGCATCCTGTCCCACAATCTCCCTGGAACAGCTGCAGGAGTAGGATCTTTGTGGGGATGGAGAAGCTCAAGGGTTACTCCCCAGTGAGCTGGATCACGCTCGCGCCATACACTGCCTGAAAAGGAATAGTGTAAGCACAGTAACAGGAGTTACCCTTACAGCAATGACATCCTCAGAAGTTGCAAATACATTAATTAACCACAAACAGCAGACTGCGAGGAAGCAAACAAGGTCTGCAGACCAAACTCAGCAGGATTCTTTCAAAAGGATTTACGGACTCGGCCCTATTTACTCTTCCTCAGGGTATAGCCAAATACTCCGGCCAGTTTACAGCCAACACAGTGGTGAAGTTTTGATAAATGATTGATATTTTTGTGCTTGACTAATTTTGGGGGAGGAGACCTGTTTTTCTTTCTAATTTTCACTATGCTTCACGTTTGTAGACATTTTCAAGAGGCAAAGTAAAAGTTTACCCAGTAAAGATGGAGATGTAGAAGAAAATGTCAAGGGTTTAGAAACTGATTAGAGAGTAGCAGTGGCTTTTGAACCTAAGAAAAGGAGTACAGTTTTGTGTTATCAGTTTATTAACTAGGTACTTTGGCTAAGGTACTCATACCAAAAGTATAGTCTCTACCTGTCAGAGCTAATACAGCCCTCTGGGATGAACAGGACCAGAATTATTGCTTAGGGCTGTCTGCAGACTCAGGAGTTGAATCTAAATCAACTAGACTTAAGTTCAATTAACTTTTTAATATCATCTTCAGAATGCTAATGTTAGATTAATAATTTGGTTGTAAATTGAGAATTTTGAAACACAAATCCACAATAAAGGAAAACATCTGTCATCACCAAATTAATGGGATCTGGTTTATAACCTGATGTTTATCTTTAAGAACTAAGCAATGGCTTTTGTGTATTAGGTGGCCTGCAAAGAGCAATTACAAGTTACTGCTCATCTCTTAAACTTTCTTCTTATCTACATCAGATTTTGGAATTAGTAAATCTGGTTGGTTTCTAAAGACAAATAATACACGATATTTGACTTCAAAGCATTTATTACAACGAAATTTGGAAAGTGAAATTCACATCATTTGAAACAGCTCAATCCCTGAAACAGTCATCTCATTGAAATGAATATTCCCAAGCCCTCTCAGTGGGCACGGGAGCTCTCCCAGCCTTGAGAGTCACTCTCTCTCTGTTGGAGTCTTGAATCCAATGTCTTTCCTCCCACCAAAGAAGTTCCCCAAAGAGCTGCACACGTTGGCATGAGCTATATTTCAGGACATAGGCCTGTCTTTTACCTCCAGAAAAAATGAAGTTTTCTCAGTCTCCCTTAACAGCACAACTCTGACTGCACATCTGTGATGTTTTTTTTTGTTTGTTTCATTTTTTGTTTCGATTTGTTATGCTTACCTCTGGTTTTGGTTATAAATACACAGTTTGTTTTTCTCTAGTGTAATTTTGCAGATAAACTAAAGTTTAGGATAAAATCAAGAAAGCTGTACTTTAAAACCTCACACAGTTCTCCTCTCAGATTTTGTTTTGACTGAATTTTCTTTTCTACACCTAATTTTTTTTCTACTCCCCAAACTGTCATATAGAAATCAGACTGTATCCTGACCCCTCGTATTTAGGAACACAGCATCCTTTGGACGAGCTTTAAAACATGGCAACACACATGCAAACACCATGAGGGCACAAACAATTTTGACCGTATAAGGAGCAGAAACCTCACCATATGGGCTGCACGCAGTGCCAGCCCAGTTTCTGCTGATTCCTGCAATGCCTGGGCTTGGACCTACGTAGTCTGTTTAACACAGGGAGGAAAAACCCAAATGGAACAGATTAAATCTTTTTGAGTAGCAAGATGAAGTCCTATTCTTATATATTAAATATACATATACATGAGCATTTCACTTCTGAAATGTCAAAATACAGGAAAATGATATGTGGCTCAAATTTTGTACGATAGCACACAATTATGGATGCCGGGATAATCTTTTACTTGTTACACTTAAGACATAATCTTTCTCTCAATACAGGCCACAAAAACAAGTGGCAAGGGTGTAGATGCTTCCAGTTCATAACAGCTTATTCTCCTTGGTAGGTACTTGTGATTCTGCCGTACTCACTGAAACCTTGCGTTAGCATCTCCTAAGTCAGAGACCTTATGCTTACACCTACAAAACCAGGACAGCTTAAACTCCTCTTCTAAAGTGATGCATGCACACAAAACGGAGGAAGCTAAGTTAAAGACCCAGGGAAGCAGAAATCACAACTGAAACAATGATGGCCCTACTTACCAAACTGGCAAACCTACCACCTTGAAGGAAAACATGTCAATCATTAGTGAAATCAAAGGTAAATGCAGCAAAGCCAGAACCTTAAAAATCTCAAACTCGGTAGTTCGCAAAAAAGATGCTTTGGCTGCGAGGCAGTTGCAAATACTAGATAAACCCAATCCCTGACTTCATTAAAATGTATTGTTTTTATTACTATTATTATTGAGAGTGAGAATTAAAGTTCTTTCTCTTGGGAGGTATTGAGCTTCATACTGTGGACTTTATATTGTAAAACTGAAGAAAGAGATCAGAATAGGCACTTAAAGGTAATTAACATAAACAAGTAAGAAAACAGCCATCCCTCTTTGTGCATCTAAAAAAAAAGGAGAGCCTGCTGCCTTCCTTAAACAGGGAGGACCTGTTCCTGCATCCCAAAGTGGCAATTGAAATTGGGAGGTTAAGTGCTGGCATAAGAAGCTTCACTTTGCTGTATGTTCCTGTAGGGGATGAGAGCCTTCTCTTCATCCCTTTTAATTTAATGGTAATTATGTTATTACTTTCAGTAAGAAGAGCACCAGGCAGAGAGTCCTTGAAGAAAGGATATTGCTTAGGAAAAAGCTAAACTGCTTTTCTTTCCAGATGTCACCCTGGTCATCAGAAAGAAGAAATGGAAGCGTGGGAAAGAACGCAACTTTCTAACTGGCAGCTCTCTTCAAATTTGCAGTAGAAATCCAAGTTGCTCCTGCTCCTGAGTCTAACCGCTTATGGTTTCTGGTACTTGGCCCAAATGACTTCCTAAAGGCCAGTTATTTGGGGTCTAATAGGGATCGCTCACCTGAGATTCACGTGGTCGCTGTATGAACACAAAGCCACACTTAAACAGCTGCTCCATTTGCAGGATTCCCCCAGACGTCAGTACAAAAGCAACAGAATTAGGATTCACTGTTTCCCTGTCAGTCTACCAAGCCAAGGTGACATGGCTGAAGGGGGAAAGCCTGTGTGCAGTTTACATCGCTGCGTAGCCCAAATACATACTGGTGGTGTCATTTCACATCTGTACTGTGCAAATTGAAGACTTGCCTGTCAGAAGAGAAGCCATTATCCCATTAATACCTTTACTGATGTCATGCTTGTTTATTATGGATTTAATTTCTAATGAAGTGTAATTAAGGGTAAATTATAGGAATATGCCTTGTTTAGGATTCTTTAAAAAAAAAAAAAAAGAGAGAGAGAAAGAGAAAGAGAAAGAGTCAGGCCATGCAGCTATTACACTAAGTAACCCATACTCTCATGAGTCATGCCCACTGAAAGGACCAGGAATACTTGTACAACCGATGGGCTGTGTCTACCCGGCCAGTCTGGTTGAGACCCATAATGAGGTCTGAAAGTAAATTTTCCTATCATCCCCACTGACTGCACACTCGTTCAGCCCGCAGAGAACGCAAGAACCGGATTCCTTCTGAAATAAAATAAACAGAGATCTATGCTTCAGGGGTGCACCAAACGTGCTCCATTACTCTTGAGTCCTCTGGACAACTGTAAAACACATGCACAATTGGAGATATTTCATTCAAGGGGCCAGACTAAATACAGTCCAAAGTAAGACCCCTAAACTGCATACAAAGACAGAGGTGGGGGCATCAGCACCAGCTGCATCTAGGTCAGCCTGCTGATCTACCCCTACTGAGCTGAATTACCAGCTAATATAGAAAAAGCTCTTAACTCAGAGCGTGAATAGACAGTAAAAA
Organism: Aramus guarauna; assembly: GCA_013400195.1. Taxonomy (NCBI): domain Eukaryota; kingdom Metazoa; phylum Chordata; class Aves; order Gruiformes; family Aramidae; genus Aramus; species Aramus guarauna. The sequence goes on along the minus strand of VXBL01000173.1, from coordinate 2,135,020 downwards.
CTGGAACTCAGACACAAGTCAAAAANNNAAAAAAAAACGGAAACACAAAAAAAAAAAAAAAAAAAAAAAAAAAAAAAAAAGAAAGGAATTTTGGAAATTACTATTAGGGAGAAATGACATGTAGAAAATAGCATAAAAGATGTATGGATACTGAATTAATTACTATGCATTTATAGTTACGTATATTAGCAAACTGAAAGTCTTTAGGCTTCAGTGAATTAGAACACATCACTCTCCAGAAGTTATATACTAACTTGGAAGCATCTGCAAACTAGAAAGACAAAAATGTACAAAACCAACAAAGAGTACAGTATTTAAGAAAATGCAAATGAAAGATGAAACTAAATTGTCTATGTAAAAAACGTAAGCATTTATTAGTTTAGCCAAAAGTTGTATTTTCTAAATAGAAGGTTATTTAATATACATTAAATCAAATGAGGGGAGATTGAGGAAAGAAGGAGGGGTGAAAATTACAGTGGGTGGCTGCTATTGTGCTGATGAATCCACGACTTCCAGAAAGTCCTTGATAAATCTAAGATTCACGAACTGTGATTTTATGTAATCTCTGTTTTCGTATTTTAAATATCTCAAACTGTCTGTATGTAGGAGATGCTGCTGCTGCTGCTAAGGAATAAACACATCCCCCATATCACTTTACAGCAGAACTGCAGTGGGGATAAATACGCTCTAAAAGGCTTTGGTTGGTAAGAAAGCAACAACCATTATTTTTGCCTCTTGCAAAATGTGTTAATGAACCTAAAGTCCCTGGGCCCCTGATACTGTTGTTTAGCTCTCAAATCAAACTACAAGACATGCACTGACCTGACGTTGAAGCTTGTGCACCAAACAAGATGAGAACTGAAAAATCATAGGAGCATGAGCACCTGTTGACTTCAGGGCTGGTTTAAGTTTGCAGGATCCGAGAGCAAGACCAGCATCTGGCAGCTTTTCTGTTCCATTCAAGCACCCCAGCATTGTTTCAACACACTCCTTCAACTGGGGCGGTTGAAGCCATCGGAGCAGTCATCTGGCTGGTGCAACATTGATACCATCTCTTGAGGGCCACCAAGGGAAACTACTGCCTGGTGCATCACCCACCTAATCCCCTCCAGGCAGCGCAGGGGTTGACGGGGACACAGCTGGGGCTAACAAGGCACACGGGCTCGCTATTCTCCCCCGAAGCGACATCTCTCTCCAAGAGTTGACCGTCCCTCCAGCCAAGCCCGGCCACGCGGGTTCTGTGCCCCGGGCAGGGTTATCGCCTCCGTCCTCTTCGGGACCGCCAGTCACCAGGTGGGAAAAGCAGCATGTCAAGTAGAGACGGGGGATGAGCTTTGTTTTGCTAACCCCAGTAACCCTCACTAAAGGGAAGAAAATTGCTCCTATCGCTTCGCATCATTTTTGCTCTGCAAAACCCTTTGACATACACAGCTCCCTGCAGGTTAATAAAAGAAACAGTGGCATTACTCCTCATGAGTTCATCCCAAGCCTACGGACTCAGAGATGTACAGTTTCAAGGGAGCTGAGAACTACAATGTAACCTCATATGACACACACCGTGATTTTAAACAAAAACGAACATCCTTTAGATGTATCAGTGTGGAATAAGGGGCCTGGAGTGACCCCTTATTCAATTTATATCCAGCATATGTCTCAGATAAAAATAAATATAGAAAGAATAAAGACAAAGCAAGATAAACAAGACCATTATCTAATAAATCCAGCGTAGTTTAGAATGTATTTTTGTGCTAGTCCACACTTTAGCAGTATTTCTGGCGTGTTGAACTTACACCAAGAGGACACAAAGAGGAGGTCCACTAAAGCCAAGCCGAGCAAGCACCAGTTTTGTTTAAGGGCTGCACGAAGTGTTACGCCTCACGTAGAAGGCTGCTTTCACATTGTGGCCATGAAGGATGCACAGAGAAAAGGGGCACGTGTCATGACAAAAATACCACTGCTGTTTCTGCTAGCACGCTTATTTAATCAAAGCAGTCTGAATTAAACTTTGGCCAAGATAAAGCAAGAGCATTTTTCACTGCTAAAATTTGGGCCATCTTCCTTAGGGTTCCTCATTCTTTAGTGGGCTCTACACCACAAAGAGTTTCCTTCAAAATTTCCCAAGGACTTGCGTAGCACATGATGCTTCTCCACGTGCTGGACACTTTAAAGTAATCCTGAAAAACAACCACTTGTGTGAGCAGTATTTTACTATCACTAACAAGACTGGCTAGCAATAACTAAAATTTTACCTTTCACTAGCACTTAGCGACGATCTCCCGGCTCCACAGAGCCAGGTACCACGACACAATTTCTCTCTTACACATCAACAAATAAGAGATACCTTTTAAATGCTGCTGTAGTGTTACAGTCTTGCCCCATAGGTAGCTGAAATAAGGTTACACAAGAAATATATGAAAATGAAATCAATGATGAAATTTCAGAGGTAGTAGAAGAGACAGTTCCCAGTGTAAACACTTCTCCTCGGCCACTTCACCTACAGACTTAACTTTACAGATAGTTGGCCACGGCTGGAGCCTAAGTCTCATCTGGGGTAAAATCACAGTCCCTGGAGATATATAAGGTGGTCACTTGATATCGGGTTGAGATCTGGCTCACAGTATATGAAGTTTGAGACGTCTGCGGAACCCAACAGTTTGCTCTGCAAAGGCTTCCATGGAGCATGCTGGGAGACTGCCGAGCACTTCTTAAGTAGAAATAAAAACAAACAATTGTGTTTGGTTTGGGTTTCTTGGCAGCCCTTTAATCTCCGGTAAACTTTAGCACTAAGTCTATGTATACGTATATGTATACACTATGTTCTAGACCTGTGAAAGACATGTGAAAGATAAATTGCCCGGAAACAGGCTTTAAAATTATGTGCACTTACTGTTGCACTCCAGCTGCAGGGAGGGATAAGGAGGAGTGAAAACTACAAAAATTCAGCATATGGCCACGCTCAGGAAATTAAGTTTCTTCTGGGATTTATCTAATCATTTCTCTATTTACAGCTGACAGCTTCCCCGTTATCCCTTAGCCCCCTCCAGTTAAAAGAGAAACACAGCTTGCTCCGATACCACCCAAGAGAACTACGTTGTAAGAATCACGAGGAACAAACCCACATGTAAACAACTCAGGCGATGCTGTGGTTTTTGATTTGCAGAAGATTTTTATAGGTTTCCCTAGGAAAGGCAAATGAAGTTTGTGAATTTTCCTGATACCTTTTGCACCACTGGGCTGCTTCCAACCATTTCAAGAGAGGAGCAGAACTGCTAAGACTTCATGCACCCGGGTGGCCAAGGAGAGCAGACAGACCACGTACTCGTTCACCTCAGAAGAGGTGACAATGTGAGCTCGTGGCTTTCCAGACACCAGGACATGCCCATTGGAAGTCAGCTGAGACACAGAGCCCCAAGACATCAGTCTGTATTATCCTACTGGTCTCAGAAATACTTGTAGCCTGAAAAAGTCATAGTCCAAATCAAAAACGGGCTGGGACACAATTGCTGTAGAAGATGAAGACATCAAGGTAAAAGACCTGAAGGCACTGTTACACAAAATAAGAAGTTTGCAATGACGCAGAATAAAGTTCTTTACCTAGGACTTGCCAATGACAATCACGTCCCATGATCAGAAAGTCCCTCAGGTGGGACACCCTAACAGCGGTCAGTCCTAGACAATTCAGACAAACTCTTTTTTTTTTTTTTTTAATTTCAGTAGAAAATAGGAGGCTTAACACATTCTTCGTAATGGGTTAAAGTTTAAGTATTATAATTGTGCAAATCCTGCAATGCAAAGAGATGCTCTTGGGCTTTTGGTCTGCACGACTTCTAACGGCGGTGCCAGTTCACCCACTCCTAAAACAATTCCTATTATCAGTTCAGAATTCATTAGATCGCCTCTTGTTTCTGGGCTGCCAAGCAAAACAGAAGCTTCCGATAAAGCTTCTCTGTGCTGCTCATCGTTTTACAGACTGTTCCATTTCCCTAACACACTCCGGAGTTTTCCATCCAATAAGTGCTATAAAAGCATTGCTATGCGCCAATAATTTTTATTGGTCTAGTTCTGTATTATCCTTTTCTAGATGACCAGCAGTGCCCACAGTATTTCAGGTACACCCACTGATCTGTGTCACAGCTACAGATCCATAAAACATCGTAATATTTTCTTTGTTATTCTCTATTCAGTTCCCACTGAAATCTAACATAATTTTTGGCTGCAGTTTCACATCGAACAGAGATTTTCATTGCTCCTTCTCAGAGTTAACACAATGCATTTAAAACCCAGAAAAGTGCATACATCTCTCTGAGTGCTTCAAATTTTCAATATTGAGATTTATTTCCTACCCTCTGCCTTCATTTTTCACGCATTCTTCAGTGGGGGTGGGGGTAAGTCAACAACTAAGTGCTGTCTGGTCTTTGCTGGGCTTGACTTAGGATAAAAAAATCTTAATGTCATCTGAAAATTTTGCTGTATCATTGCTCGTTCCTTTTTCCAGTTCATTAAGCAGCACCAGACCCAGCAAAGAACCTTGCAGCACCCCTGCTGTTAACCTTTTGCTATGCTGAACATCATTTCTTGTCCCTTAGCCAAAACCCCTTAACAAGCCCAGTCTGTATCTTTACCCCCTTTCTCTCCCAAGGTTACACCCAACTCCAGTCCTCACCCTAGCAAAACTCCCATGGATTTCCATGGTCACTTTGCTTGACAACAGGGTGTTTCCAAAATCAGGGAATAAAGATAGGTCTCACCAGCAACAGAGTCAAACGGTACGGTAGCTGCTGTTACATGATTATCTGTTTATCTTATTTATAGATCTTTATGGATGTAGCCTCTTTGCTGTGCCAAAAGATCAGATTGTAAGTGCAAGTCCAACTAAAGGTTCCCGCAGGTCAACCCAGCTCAGAGCACGCCTGTATTTAGCTTTTCTGTTTCTCCAGCGACAAATGCACACAGAGGTACTTTCCACCCGTACAAAGATGCAATGACACTTTTTATCTCCGCTCGTTTTTCTGTTAGTACTTCAACACGAGTGCCTTCACTTTCCAATGATAAAGTAACACAACAAATGGACAACGTAACGCTGTCATCCTTTCCACATCAAATGAGGGAGCCGGTTTCTTTGGCTTTTCTTAATGGGTGATACTGAGGAAAACAGTTCCTGGAAAGCAAGGTCTTGCTAACCAGTAGAGTGCTTGTGGGGCTTTAGAAAGAGTCGGGGTTTGCTAAGCTACCACCACGCCAACCAAACGCAACATTGCCACAGTATATGTTGCACCTGACTTAACGTTCATCCAGCCTCCACAAATCGGGCTTTCGCAGGGAGCCGCGATCACACGCGTAAGTCCCGTATCTGTCCTTAAGCCGTGCCACGGCCCCGCTTTGCGGAGGCGCCCGGCTGCACTCCCTGCCCCTTGTTCCCTCCCGCGGGTGAAATTGGGCATCTGGTCCAGCGGGGGTGGGGAGGTCCCACGGGAGGTGACTTCAGACTGCGAGAATCCCCTCGCCACCCCCAGCGCGGACCCCGCAGTCCCGGGCAGGAGGCGGCTGCGCCCTTCCCGCTGCCTCCCCGTTCCCGTCCCTTCCCTCCCCCGGGCGGGGCCCCGCCAAGGCCGGGCTCCGCGGGCGATGCTCACCTTGAGGTACTCGTTCTCCGAGCGCAGCTCCTCCACCTCCCGCTGCAGCTCCTCCGGGGCCGCCGCCGCCGGCTCCCCGTGGCTCGGGGCTCGCCCCCCACCCGGGGGCGCGGGCAGCGCATCCCCGCGGGGACCGGAGGGCGGAGGGGCTCCGCGCCCGGGGCCGGT
>VXBL01000173.1:2096440-2127598 GCA_013400195.1 Aramus guarauna | reverse complement strand
AAAAAAAAAAAAAAGGTGGTAAACGCGTGCTTAGCTCATGGAGTCCTTGGGATGCTCAAGTCACCCACGTCTGGACGGCAGCGACTGCGGCGCGCCCTGGGGAAAAGCGGTCCCGGGGGTTTTGGGAGGGCAGCACTCTGGGGCGCTCCGGGTCCTCCGCTCCGCTCGTCTGGGCGCAATTACCCCGAAAGGCAAAAGCCCCCGGGACTGCTGGAGCCTGAGGGCACCGCACGCCATCACAGCGGCGGTCAGGGTGGCCCAGGTAAGAGCAGGCAGCTGGCTCTGGCAGCCCCGGTCCGGGTCCGGTGCCAGACGACGTGGGGCACCTGAAACGGTACGGGCCGGCCTGCCGGGGACAGAGCTGGGACCGCGCTGGCATCCCTGCGCTCCTTTGTCTCGGTACGGGAGGGGAAAACTGATTTATCCTGCGGAATAGCAGCACCGCACGAGTACGCAACAGGTAGTTCTTACTTTGCAAAGGCTGTAGAGGTGAAAAAAAACCAATATTCAAATCAGAGCTGTATTTGCAGGTCTCCAGGAACTGGGCGCAGCTCCTCGGCACCGCCCCGGGCAGCCGGCCTGGGCAGCGCCAGCCGGGAGAAAGTGGGGGCTCGGGGCCGGCAGCGGGNGCCGGCAGAGCTGCCGGGAAGACTTCGTTGGGCCAAGGCCTCTAGAATTCCTACAAAATCCTGTGAGGAAAGGAAAACACAGCAAACCCACTTGCGGATGTAAGCCCCCTCGTTCTCCCTCCCTTGTGCAACATTAGTAATGGATTGTTGATTGGGTGAGATAACCAATCTATAGAAACCATATGAAGTGGCTCAGGTAGATTTTGATCTAGAAGAACGATTTATGAAATATAAACTATTGTTACATTTGAATGACATAGGATTTGTGTCAGGCCATCACACATTATCAGACTTTCCTACCAAGCTGCTGTGCTCTTAGNGGTGGCCGGGGTCCCTCCCCGTCCGTCCCCGGCCGGTGGGACAGAGCTCCCCGGCAGGGCCGTGCGGCCCTTCCGCGAGTGGGCGGGAGATGAAAGCCGCGCTCCAGGGCACCCACCGGGCGGCTTGTTGCTGTCGCTNTTTTTTTTTTTTTTTGGCAAGACACTGCTGGTCAGTTCAAGTAATCCTCCTTTTCAAGACTGCTTGAGAGTGAAAGAGATGGCAGTTCCTGTATTTTGTTCTGAGAAATAGTAATTATTGTGGAAATAATAGTAATTATTATGGATGTTGCCCTAGATGAGAGTTATCAGAAAGGTTGTTTTGCTGTACTATGTTGCCACTGTCCCTTGGCTTTGGTTATAACTTTTAAGAACAGATGGAAATTCCAGTTTCACCTATTAGATTTGCAATGTGTTCTATTCCTGTGATGAAAGGGGAACTGCTCTGTAATAATTTATGAGTGCCCTGTTTTGACTTTGCCCCATGAACAGAACAGTCCAATTCAAAAGAAAAATGAAAGGAAAAAGTATGGCCCAAGATAAGCCACTTTTCTACAAACAATAGCTGAGAGACAGTGCCAGGCTTCTTTGCACTGGAGGGGAAAAGAATTAGGGAGGTGAAAAAAGAAGCACATTCACAAAAGGCTGGGAATTGTCTGGGAGAATTAATCTGAGACACTTGAGTGCTTGACAGAGTCTAGTTTCCCGTGGTTACCTTGTAAATTTTACATTGCAAATACATGAATAAATATAGGTTTTGCTGTTTTATTTTTTTTTCCCCAATAAATGTTTTAAGTGCTAAATGCTTTATTTTTAAGATGTCTTGTTATATCACTGTGTATCCCTGACCACAAGCTCCTAAAGGCAGAGAGGACTGAAATTCAGCCTTACTTCTGAGGAGGTGCCCTCAATAAATAGAGCCTCAGAATAATTAAAGATGTGGCAGGGCAACCTCAGATCAGAAAGGGGAGTGGAGAGTAGATACCTCTGTAAACATGCATCCTTGTGTTCTGCGCATCTTCCTCTCCAATACAGTGGGGTTTGTCATCCCTTGTGTTCAGAGGCAGTGCCAGTTCGACTAGGCATCTTAATAAAGTGATTTATTTACATTGATGCTCAAGCAAAATAGCTGTGGAACTGAATACATGCAGCAGCAAAACATGTTAGGCTGAGACGAATGCTCAGTCACACTAAGATCCCTTTACATTGTGCTGGCAGTCTAAAGCGCTTAATAACAAAGAAATGCAGTCTCGGTAACCCTCGCTGGGCACGTGCCTGGCTGGGTGCAGACGGCAGATTTGTGTGGTACGAGGCCAGCTGTAGCATTTTGGCCGCGTTCCTCTGTCCTCTGCCGTCTGCGATGCCATTTGGAGAGCCCTGCAAGAGTGGTGTAAATAGGCGTGGTGTGAATGAGAATAAGACCCTAATATGAAAGCGAAGTACATACCGCAGAAATCTCCGCTGGGCTAGGCAAATGCCCAGTAAGGATTACTGCTATCGTATTTCTTATTTATTTATATCAAAACATTTTTTCCTTTACTTAAAACTCACTAATGGTTCTCATAGGAACATGGAGGCACAGACTATCATGCTTATCCTAATTCTCTCCCTTTCTTTTTATTTGCTTGTAATGTCCAATTGTTTTCTCTTATCACAAATTAGTCATACCCTCCCTGGTGGTGGAATGGTTTCTTATATGCTTGTGTAGCCCTTAACATAATAGGACATCTGGGTGTTGGTTGAATAATACAAATAATCGGACATAACACTTTTACAACAAATTTATTTTGGCAATGCTGATATCCTTTGTCTGATTAATGCAGACATTTGATAACTGAGTTGTATTTGCACAAATAATTACGAAAAGTCGATGCTAAGCCTGACTACTTAGATTAGCTATCACACATCTTACAAAACATAAGGCGCAGTTTTTGGCAGTGCAGGGCCGCCTAAATTCTTTTCTAGGGTTGAGGCACGAGAGAGTTTACAATTACTTAGAGAAGATGTGAAGAGGCTCAATCTAAATGTAAATTTTTCCCTCAGCTGGCCCAGCTTACAGTAGCCTAAGCCTAAGCTGCTATTTTTCTCCTATTTCAAATCCCTATTTGAGATCTACTTCAATGGCACCATAAGAGCAGCCAACTTATAATGGTTGGGCTTGGAGTTACAAGGGAGCACTGGCATTTATGGAGCTAAAACAAAATAGTAAATGAAGACACAAATGCATCCGTACGGGCCATACGTATGGATAAACCAGCATATAGCTGGTTGAGTCTATCATTATTCCCTTTATACGCTGCAGATCATGAGTTGTAATTTCTTTGTGGCCACATTGCGCTCTGTGATTATACCATCCCAGAGGAATCCTAATCAGGGCCAGCAGGTGTTACAGCAACACATTAACAACAGCAACGAGGCACAGCTTCAACAGAAAAATGCGTGACATTTTCAAGTTCACAAATCCTTTTTTTTTTTTTTTCTTTTTTTTTTCTTGGCAATCTCTCTGTGGGGGATTCAAAGCCCCAAAGACCTTTTTAAAAGCTTTATTCCTGGTCCCAGGAGTTATGTCTAGATTGTGATTGCTTGCTCCTTATTTGTATAAAACCCAACTATTAAAGGTCCCAGTTCTTTACCAGAGCCTCTATCCTACAGTAACAATATTACTGATTGCCATAATTCACTCAGGGAATGGAAATAATTGCATTAACTAGCTCCTATAAAGGACTTCCGGACCAAAAGTAGGTCTCAGGGAGATTTTAGTCACCTTCATTCAAAACTGTGATCCCCCAAAGCCCATTGCCTAACCCCACATGCTCCTAGTTCTGTTTGCCATCTTAATTTTGGCCATAAAGGTGCATGGGCAACCAGAGCTTTTCCCTTGTACGTGTCCACGCCAGTTCCATCAGAGCCTGCAATGGAGCCCCTGGGCATCACGCAGTCACCACTAATACTTTCTGGTAGGGGTTGGGGTCCCTACAAAACACAGCAGCAATCAGCTCTGTTGAGAAAATAGCAGCACCCCACCTCTTGCAGACGGCCTGGTGCCCACGGGGCAGGGCAGCAAGTGGGAGGTCTGGCTTCCAAGCCTTCCTCAGCTTGCAGGGACTAAAGACCAAATCCCCAAATACCAAGGGGCTAATGGGGCTCGCTGAGTGCTATCAGTCATTCTTGCTGGTGCTGAGCCTTTATGTGTTTGTGCAAAACCTCCTGAGATCATGGTTGGCAAGCAAATACGGCTTTTCATCCTTGCTGGGGAGAGCGTTTGGGCCTCCCTGTGCAAGCCGAAGTTGTTTCCCACAAGTGAAGCCCTCCTGCCCTTCCTGAGCGTGGAGCTACCCCGCTCCTGGTTCCTCCAGCTCTGGGTTAGTCAGCCCTGCTTGGGCTGAAATCTGCAACCCTCTTACGGGCAGGCGTTCCCAAGTGTGCATGGTTCCTCTTTCAATGTCCAAGGAAACACCAAAGAGACAGAATGTAAAGTCCTTCATGTTCAGTGTTACAAGGCAGGGTTTTTCCAGTCTGCTGTCCGCTTGAGAGTCACAAAAGTTCCTGCTGAGGCCTGACCTGGTCTGTTACCCACTGTCCCATCTCTGCATAGTACAGCCAACTGTAATGTCCAATGTGAAAAAGCCTCCAAAATTAATACATCATACTATCATACCAAGGGGCATCTGTGAACTTCAGACACCAAGGAGTGCATACCATGCTATTAGAGTTATCGCCAGTTTCAGAACTAAACAAGGCAAACATACAGTTTCCAATATTAATGAATTTCTGCTCTTCCTCCTCACAAACTACCTGTGACCTCAATAAACACCCACATGCACACTTTAAAATTTGTCATCCACTCCCCATTGCAGGCACAAGTACCCAGGATCTGGCATTGTCTGTAGCATTGCACTGCATATCACAGATTTTCCAGCTCCCTAACTTTCAGGGGATCATTTATTGCTTTTAACCTTGCATAAAACCTTTGACTGTTTTGAACTCCTGGATGTTTGGTGACATTCAAAAGGGAGAGACCAAATAAGTCAAGAAACATTGAGAATCAAAGGCTGGCTCTGATCTGAGGCACCAAAAGAGGAACAGTGGATTTTGGGACTTCCTTCATAGACAGTAGAGAGCTAGCACAGAAAAATAACATTAATTTATCAGGCATTCAGTGAGGAAAAAGAAAGATGGGTCATATACTTGTTACTTACTGAAGACAGATGCTTTTCACAGTTTCTGGTTGTTGCAACTGATACGCATTACTGGAGGCAGACTAATAAGATGACTGTTGGTTGGCAGTGTTAGTAGTTTGGATATTCTGCAAGGAAAGTGTCACCTTACACTGAGAAAAACATCAGTCTTAGAATATTATAAATTAGCCATTTCTAATGGTACAGTTGGTTGAATAAAGCTGCAGAAAATATCATATTCTGCACACACACCTCTGATAACTAACCAATATTGCAATACAGCAAACTTTCAATAGGATTAACTTCCTAGATATATATGTGACAAATGTAGCAATTAAAGAGTCAGTATTTTTACACAGTGTTTATTCCCACTGTATTATTTCCTCCTATCCCTAGCACCTCTTCAACTATTTCTTTTCTGACCATGATTAAGGAGGCTGTTCCCAGCAGAAACTAAATCCCAAATTTTCCTTCATTCCCACTTCAATCCCTCCTAAGATGCCATGGGCAGACATGCTGTATTCTTTATTTTGTCTCTTTTCAGCAATTTCAATTAATCTACCTCCAATTGATCCTAAACCTTTAGGACCTCTGGCTTTAGTGCCAGTTCTCTTCAAAGCTGTAGCTATTTCTGAGACAGCTGCTCCCTACTGGGTTTTTTTTTTCCGCCTCTGAAAATCCCAAACAATTGCTTCTTACAAATACTCTGACTGTGATGGTTTAGGAGTTGCTTTGTCCTTGCTGCATCTGCTGTTCTGTTAGGGCACAGGAAAGCTGATTACTGAAGCCTGCTTCCCTGCCTGTACTTCCACGTGGAATTTCCTCTCCAACTCTCCCATCCAAATTTGGGGCACGTCATTGCATCCTCGTGTGACAGTCAAACTCTTGATTATGCAGCATCTTTGAGGCAAGCCCATAGTCAACTCCTGCAGTTGAGGCTCAGCTGAGAAGGCTCCACAATCAGTTGAGAAATAAATGATTTTTAAGGAACATGCAAAGTCTCACTCCTCAGTGTTTAAGTACCGAAAAAGAAAGACTCGGATAAAGCAGAAGCCAATGAGCAGGAATGTGTTATCCTGACATAAAGAGAAGATTGTAAGTTGACTTCTATATATCAGAGGGATGTTTGGGAGATGGACCATTGATTGCAGGGGAAGATGGAGGCACAGTTTAAGTACAATCTAAGCACAATATAAATCACTGAAAATAGTATTAGTGGTTATGTTCAGGGTTCCACGCTCTTTGAGCAAATAAGTAATTCACTTTAATTTGTGAATTTAAATAAATACTGTGAGCACTTCCAATTCAGAAGTTGAAGAATCAGCTTTGATTGCTTTCTTAACTTGTCTCATAGTGTATCACAGTTTGTTTCTGATCAGCAGCAGAACTGACAGTGTTGTTTCCCTGCACCTATAACAAATGGTTCAACAATAAAGATTTTCACTGAAATAGGGAGTTAATGTTCACTAAAAAATGTTTTCAGATCAGCACATGCCTGTAGCATATCCAAGAAGTGTCCTAAACACTGAATTATTAGAATTAAAAAAAGAAAAAAAAAAAAAGGCTCAAAAATTAGACATCTGTTTTATCTTTACAACACTTTGGCGCTCTTCTTTTTTTTTGAGGCCAGTTTGAAGCAGTTCTATATGTTATTTAGTACTGGAAATGTCCACATTTTATAAAGAATAAGATACAATCTGATAACCAAGTGATTTACTGCCTCTCAGTTTGTAGGGTCGAGCTCAGAACTATGCTGAAGTGCCCTGCCAGGGCAGGAAAAACAGGTGGGAGGAAGAAGAGTGTTCTAGTCATCTTATCTTGTAAGAAAGTTTGGAGTCTCTTCTCCCGCTTCTGAAGGAAGAAATATGTTTTTATTCAATTTCTTGCTTGGCAATGGAATTAAAGCTCAAATATTGTCTATTTAAAGTAGTGAGGTGACAGCATGGTGCTAGCATTGACTAGTCTGAAGATGTTAAATGTATTTGAATGCCTTACCTGGGCATAATTAGTCCAATATTCGTATCAAGATCTTTTTACATTAGAAACAAAATAACCCAAAACCTCAGTTACTTAGATATCTATCTTGGTCTGGGAGCAATTACAAGTTCCCGCTGCTGTCTTCCTTACAGTACCACTGTAACTTCCTAAATTCATTTATCCTCAGTAAGAACAGGCACTTGTTGGAGGGACACCACGGCAGTGGGTGCTTCGGGAGCGTTACTGCTGAGGCTGGAGCGAGCACCAGCCCCGCCGTGGGGTGCGGGCAACGCTGCCCACGTCTGCAGGCAGCAGAATTTCCTGGGGCGCTTGCCCCAACCCCGGCCCCTCAGCCCTGAGCTGGGAGGAGACAGGACCAGGGTTCGGTTTTCCACCCTTTCTCCTGTCTGCGCTGCCCTGGGCTTGGCTCTCTGTCCCAAGGTTTTGTGTTACCCGGTCCCCAAGGAGGGATTGGTGAGCCGGGTGGTTTGCTCGTCTATAGCTAGCTGGGCCATATGGATGATCTGGGAGTGCGGGCTGGGGTGCGAGCTGGAGCCCTGCGTGCGCTGGCTCTGCTGCTCGTGTCCGTGCAGAAAGTTGAATCCATTGACTATGTGGCACAGCTTGTGACTCCTTGGGTAAGACTAGACAAAGCACAGAGAAAAACAGGAGGAGGAAGATCTCCCCTACCAAGAGGGGATATCGGCACAGAGGTGAAATCACAAACCAGCTACCGCTCTGGGATAGTGCAGAAGAGGATTCAGCGTTGGGTGTAGCACAGACGTTAACTAAAAATAACAAAATGAAACCGTTGAGACTTTCATGGAACAGCTAATGTTCTTCTAAATACAAGAGTTTATGAAATGCACAACAAGCAGCAGCTGCCATTTATTTAAAATTTTCTGAAGGGAGAAAAATCTGTCGTTGGAGATTGTTGACAATTCGTCTTGTAATGAGCTGAAAACTTACTGCAGGGTGGGAAATATGTAGGGCTAACTGGCAAAAATGGAAAGCTGTTAATCATTTAATTTGTCAAGGAATATTACAATACAATTGGCATTTTCAATCTATTTATTTGCAATTTAGAAGAGGAAGTGAACGTCATCATTCACCAAATTTGCTGATGGCAAAATTTTATTCTGGTGGCTCAAGACTGTGACAGACTCTAGGAAGACCTTAATGAAATTAGGTAATAGAGAATTTTGTGGTAAATTTAATTTAGATCCATGCAAGATTAGGGACTAGAGATGAGTGAGTAATTATTTCTAAAACACATTCAGCATATTTAACTTCTATATATGTTTGCAAAATGCTAAAGATCCACTTATGGTTTTCCAAAAGTCATTATTTGTTTCAGTTATTTCCAACATAATTGTTATTAATAATTCTCAATTAAAAAATTGCTTATGGCAAGTTCTGGTGATTTTATTAGGTAAGACCCCAAAACACATGTCCTGACTCCTGATTCCAGGTTGGTGGTATCTGGAAACAGCAATGCAAACTGATTTCTGTGCTTTCAACCCCAGAGCATCCTTCATTTATGCATTAATTAAATATGATAAAGAGAGATTTCTAAACTTTTAGAAATAGCTAAATTAAGGGAAGTGAAAGAGGAAGGTACAATAAAGTAGAAAATGTAATGGCAAGACACAGAACATTGATCAGCCTTTCTTCTCTTGTTTTGTATGAGAAGGAGCTCTACAGGATTTTGAAAATATAAGCTAAAAGTCTGCATCAGAGCTTAGCAGCAATAAGGAAAGCTAAGCTAATAAACATAAAATGAAATTTAGAAAAATTACAGGAGTAAATACTGAATGGAGGAGAATCAATCCTAGCAAAATTGGTATTTTTGAAGGAAAGTCATAGAAAGACTGTAGAAAAGCTCAGAGAGTTTGTAGGACCCCAAATGATCAGTCCATTACCACTAGAACCTCTTTAATGTTTTCATTTTATCAGGATGGTCAAGAAAGATTTTAATAGTAAAGAATAAAATTTTAGTTTGCTTTGAAAAGGGTTAAAAAGTAAGAAAGCTGCTGGTCAAGAGGATCTAAAACCCCAGCCATTTGGGCTAATGGGCATCCTAGTTGTATGTGCTGAGAACAATTCAGCGATGAGAACTGGATCAACCTTTTGTCATTTTATAAAGATCTGTACTGAGCTTGTTTTGGCACACATCACAGATAACAAGCATTGAATTGCAGGTCACATTGCACACCTAGATTTCTGTAAATCTACCATCATACCTCAAAGTGGAGAATTTGGGGGAAAAGGGGAAAGAATCTAGATGAGGAGAAAAAGACAAGCAAGCTTACAAATCACATTCATTTGATTAATAAACAATTAATAAAATACCTTTAGGTCTAGGGCATACTTCCCTTTACAGTACATTTGGAAAACTACTCCAGTACAGCCTGACAATGACTTGTACCTCCCTCTCTCCCCATCCTTCCCATGCCCTTCCCAAGTGGATGAAGAGGAACCGGGCGACAGAGGGCGGGGATGAGGAAGGGACTGGCAGAGGCCCTGCGAGACACCATGGCCGTGTACAATGCCTGCTGGCAGTGCCTCCCTCTCACAAACTCACGCTACGTGTCACCGGCCTTTGTCGCACGAGGATGTCCCTCCGCCTTCTGTGTTCACTGGTGCGAAGCCATTCACCCCTCTGAGGGTAAGCAGCTTTGCTCCAGGGAGGGCCAGCGTAACGTGGTGGTTCATGAGGAGCACGGCAGTGCAGTTTCATTTTAACAGCAGCGAGTTTATGCTTGTGCCACCTCTCATTTTTAATTCACTGTCATGGATGCATTAATTTTGTATCATTTGCATCATAAACAGAGCATTTCCTGCAAAAGGAACACTGAAAGTCCATTATTTTTATCTTCCCCGCAAGTCTGCTTTGCTGTTATTCACATTTTCTACATGAATCAATGTTGTTTCTCAAAAAAAAACTAGGCATGTGGAATTTATTCAGGCCAAGTGTTGATATTAAAATCGGGGCATTTCCCCTCGGCAATAATCAGTGAATGATAATGTGAAGTGTTACCATAGGACAGCCATCACTTGAATGAAGAAGAATACACACCTGACTCATCCTTTTTGCTGTCAACAGTAATGTATTCCTATCTGTCAGTGCCTCTGCATGCCACCCAACAGGTTGCGTCTAATGTCCTTTGGACTTCTGTACTAAGAATCTGCATTAACGCACTCCAGAGATGTGCATTGATTTTTATAACAATTCTGTTCTCCACTGAAGAGCAAGGAAGATCTTTAACATCTATTAAATCAGCATTTGTCACTAATTATTTTTAAGCTTATAATAATTTGTAACTTTAAAGCTCTCTTTAGTTGCTTTAATTTTGTACATCATCCTTTTTCCATGCAAGAAAAGAGTTTGTCATCTCAGGAGGCCAAGCCATGTATTATTTTAACAAACTTCTGAAGAGATGAAAAAGGTATGGATGGATCCTGCAGTCTAGGCAAACACCTGCTATGCTGATGTGACTGCATGAAAGATATCAATACAAAAAGGCAGGTTCACTTTTGGCATTAAGTTTCTCTTCTTATACTATGCTTTCCCTGAAGCATGCTTGTGTCTTTGCTTATTTCAGTCCTCCTCTTCTCTCTTCTCTTCTCTTCTCTTCTCTTCTCTTCTCTTCTCTTCTCTTCTCTTCTCTTCTCTTCTCTTCTCTTCTTCTATCCTCTCCCTCTCCCTCTCCCTCTCCCTCTCCCTCTCCTCTCCTCTCCTTATACAGAGTATCAAAATCACCTTTGCCCTTTGGGCCATGTTACTCCTCTCCAAATCGTTCTTGCCTGCAGTGTAATTTTTAAGGTCTTATCCTCCCATCCTCATGGGGTTACCCACACTTCCTGCTTCCTTCCAAGCATAAAATATGAAAGATGCCATAGGCCCACAGAGTTTGAAACCATTATGTTTAAGTCTGGCAGTGGGTCAAGGCAGAGACGCAGCTGCAAAGCTGCATTTTGTTATATATTTTATGCTTGATCTGTAGTAGAGGTGGGCTGTGTAAATTACCTGTTGAAATGTTTTTGTGATGGAAACTCACAGTGCCACAAAATATACCATGAAAAAGAGAACAGGAAGGAGAGGAAAAAGGATAACTGCTACTCAATTAACCCATTACCCCAGTGTGGGATGAAACAAGGTGACCAGGAAAACCTGGTCATGGGTACTTGGCAGTGCTCTCCTACCTTACGTCCTCCAGAGCAAGTAACATCCATTCACCATGGGGATGGCAGTCATGGCCCTCCAAATAAAGTTGCATTTCATGGTGGATACAAAATATGGCTTCAATCTCTTCTTTTGTGCCAAAAATGCCGCATTTATGGTGCTCACCCTTCAAGAGTTTTCAAGAATGTGTACTGATTGGTTTGACGTGGTATTAGTTAAAGACTTGGAATGATGGCATATGCATCTTGTATCACGCATGGGATACATTGGGAGAAATTAGGTTAAAGTTCTGCTAAGTTATTAAATGCTCTTTTGGCTAGTTGCAGTGAGTGTACAGACTACAGGCAGGTTCAGGACAAGAGTGCAGGTAACTCTTCAGTGGTCACTGTGCGATCAGAGATAGGGCAGCTACTCAGTTCTCTACTTTTGAGCTACAACCACGAAGGCTCGTACTCAGACTCTGCTGCTCTTACTTCATATACTATCGGTCTCACTGTAACAGCCCTGCAGCCTCACAGATCAACTCTAAAGCTGGAGGCCAGATTCACAGGTTCTGTCTCAATTCCTTGGTAATGCTCTTCTGACTATGGGAAAAAAGTCATAGGAAAATATAAGCTGTAAACTCAGCATTACTACATGGTGTGCTTTATTTTGTATTCTTTGGTATCTTGGTGAATTTGCCCATAAATCTGGGTTGCTACTGCATGTTTTATTTAATAAGTGATATTAAATAACAGTATGCTTTTTGTTGAGTTTTCTTTGAATTAGCGTGCATAGGTGAAATTTTATGTTCTATTAAATGAAGACTATTATCCAAGAAAAACTATCAAGTATAAGGTTAAAAATTGAAATCTGTATTGTCAACTCAAGGCTACCACACACTACAGAGCAAAGCCTTTTAAAGAATACTATACACTACATTACAGATCTAAGCTTTTCAAAGCAGGATATGCAGGATTAAGGCTACATTTAAATCCAAACATGATAAAAGGGAAAAACCAAACAGGCAAAACATGACTACTTTATAGCGATGTTATGTAAGAACTTACATGGGGAAATAATTCATCCCCTGATTCTATCTTATAATGGTGTCAGGGGGGAAAAAGATATTTTAAAACATTAATTATTTTTTTTCTCTTTATCTAATCTGATACCATAAATACTAAAATACTTTAATCCAAACTGTATGGCTATTGCCATCATAGTGCAGAGCTCATTTTGTTTGTGAGCCTCAGTCCTGTATTTTCTGTTTCAGCACACTTCGATTTCTCTTCAGTACTGTCTTAGCTCTGACATTTTGGGAGTTTGTGACCACTGAAATACTTAGCTTCATGATGCTTTTCAAACAACTGCAGCATTATCTGTACTATATTCTATTTTCAAGTTTGTGACAGATATTGTCAGCACTGACTCAGTCTTGAAGTTACTTGCGTTTTCAGGCAAAAATGCTAAGATTACACTATCCTTTGGGCCTGTCTATACTGCCTACATAATATATGTCTCTTTTGTAAGCTGCTTAGGATAGGGCCCGTGTATTATATAAAGCGGAGTGTATAACCAATGCCCTTATTTAGTAATAACCCATGCTCTCACTCCTTCTGACTGTAGTGCCTGGTGGCAGGCTGGGATTTATTCGGGAAAAGACAAGTGGTAGCACAGTAACATTGACTAAACCACACTCATTATTCCTGCCTTTCTCATTTGAAGTTGAAGACAGCCAGCAGCCAGCAGCGTAACCTCCTTGGTAATCGATATGTGTAAGAGGCTCCTAGATCCTCTCTGTGTCGTTCCATCTTCCACCTCCCCAGGAGGCAACGCTATGATGGAGACGGCAGCATTATCCGCAGGAGGGTACCACTGCTCCCCTCTCTCCCTCCTTCCCTTTCCTGGGCTCCCAGAGAAATACGCTGTCTTTGAAACTCATATGCCAGGATATTATTCAAAGACTTACGGTTCCTGATTCTCACTACAGTCTGCTCTTGCCGCTTTGTTTACTTGGCAGGCTGAGGGAGGGAGGAGGGAACTGGATTAGCCTCCAAACGCCACAACAAAAGGCAGAAAAGCTCTGCCTTAGGCATTTAATAATCTGCATTTCTAGAGAATTACTGAATATGCCGGAATTATCTCCAGAAAATTTGGCGTATTTTAAAATAGTTATTCATAGCACTTAAACACTTCACATCAAAATAGATTTGAAACCAACAGGAGTTTTGTTAGTTTTGTTCTGATCTGGTAACCACTGTGACATACCGTAAGAGAGGAGAAAAACAAAACAATGACACCAGGCTACGGGATTTGCTGAATTCAGTTATTTAACGTCTTTGGAGTTCTGTTTTTATCTACTTTACCTTTAGAAGCATAAATGTAACACAGATAAAAGTATTCACAACCACTGAGATGGGACTGTGGGAAAAAGAAGGGGAAACATTTCAGGTTTTTGGTCAAGTGAACAATTATCTTCCCATTTGTAAGGACCTTTACAACTGAGAGAGGACAGCAGTATTTCTCTGAATACAATGTGGGGAGACAACTGGGGTATTGTTTTTGTTGAATTTTTTTTTGACAGAGGAAAAAAACTAGCTAGTCTTTGCTCATGATATTAGACACATAACATGCAATGGCTCAAAATGCTAATTTGCTTAATTGCATTAATCCACTCCCCTCCTGTTACGGGAATTCAAGCTTCAATGGCAAATTCAACCTCCTAATGAGATTATGGTGACGTTCCCAATATGAGGCTGTAGGGTGGCAGTAAGATGGGCAAGGGAGCCATGCGTTTCCTTGGTGACTGGCTGAGTGGTTAACCCCGGTAAGAAAGGGTGGAAGGAAGAATCAGTTTGAGTGACAGTACTTCATCCTTTAAACTTCAGTTCATGGCTGAGCAAAGCAGAAATAGTGCCAAGCAACGACCATGGGGAAATTACCCTTGTTTTAATCTCTGTCTCTTCCAGCTGATGTCAGTAGAAGGGGACAAGACAAAGGACCTCAAGCTGTGGTAAAGATCATTAAAACAGAAGAATATAAAGCCATGGACACCATTGTGCCATCTATTAAATATTAATTTCAGTTGAATGCAGACATTTTTCTTTGTTATGCTGTTTGATGCTATTATTATTATTATACCTTTAATCCATTTTGTATAGTTTTATTCCTTTTTTAACCTCCCTTGTAATGAAGGTGCCTTCTAGTCAGCTCCACCAGCTAATCAAAGTGCTTTCTCTTCATTACTCACATTGAGGTTTCAAAGCCAGAAGCCTAAGCTAACTGGAATATATGGTAGCGATTTAAGTCCTGTGGAAGAGCTGAAACTATGCCAGAATCACAGCACATAGCGATGTTATTATCGCCATCATATTGAGAGCAGGTGAGATGCTTTTGAATTATGGAGTATTCAATCACAAACATGCCCAGTTAATAATAAAATGTATGCGTTTATCATTCACAGGGTTCAGTGGCAACAACTAAGAGTCCTTTTTGCCATTTATCCAATAAATTGTGTTAAGACAAATATAGGGCAACATTAGAGAGATTATTTCTGTGAATGGAGAAATACAAGAATTTTTTCTGGGATATTATTTTTTCCCAAGGCAAAGATATTCCTGAGTCAGAGGACAACATTGCCCACATGCAATTAAACAGTCTATAACCCATGCACATGGATCCCCCGAGCCTGGTTTAGTTCACAGCAGTGCAAACCTAGAGGATTTCCATTGCAGCCAGTAAAGTTAAGCTGTTGTCAAAAACACTCATAAAGGCAAAATTGTTCCCACTTTCACAAGACTGCATATGTGAGGAAAGACTGGTCGTGTGGGCGCATGGGTAAAACTGAATGACGGGCTCCAAATGCTTTCTGAAAGTGATAGAAAACTTACTCTGACCACTGTGCACCACCGGCGGGTGATTTGCCTCTCTGGCATGTGGCTGCTGCCCAGAAGGACAGCAGCGGGGAACAGCATCCTGGTGCAAGGGCGAGAAGAAAGGGAGAGACCATCACTATGTGAAACCAACAGCAGCAACTTTTAATTCTTCTACACTCTAATTTAGTACAACTGGGAGTGTCATCAATTGCTGAATCTTTTCACTATTTTTAAACCTTAGGGAGCAAATGGAAATCACATTTTGAAGGTAGAAACTTAATTAGGGTTTTTGAGAACCAGTCATTTGCTAAAGGACAAGCGACAAGGCCAGTTCCACATTCCTTACCTCTTTTCTCCTCTGGGAAGGTTTCTGATGTCTGCTGCCAATCCACCCGGTGTTTCCTTTATTGTGGCCCTGGCTGTGATGGCTCCCAGCAGATCATTTTGATGTAGCTGGTCATCAGCATTAAAATAGAAGAATCAATGGGGTTTTCAGTTTGCTTTTGTTTTTGTTTTCCTCAGTGTTTTTAGAAAAGCCTGTAATTCTTATAACCGCATCCTGACCTTTGTTCTCAAGATCTTCTATTTTGAAAGATACCTACATTGTAATCAAAGTTGCCATTAGGGTATGGCTAGGTATACCTGCAGTGGCTTTCATCTAGATAGATTCAGATTAAAGGTTTCTGCATCCTTTGGGCTGCTGAAGCCAATAGCAGGGACAACCCCTTACAGCCCCACAGGGAACACTGGGCATCTGCTTGCGAGGGCTGTGGGCTTGGTGGCCCTTCCAATGACAGCTCCTGCCTACCTGGCTCTGCTGTAGTCACACCTTTGCCTCCTAGAAATACCTCCTTAAGCCCATCACAATCAGATTGTCTGTAGTTAGGTCTTCAAAACATGACCTTCTTCAGTCCTTCAGCCCAAATATTCAGGAAGGGCACAGACTGTTGTGCTCATTAAGCTCTCACAGTTCACGTGGGCTGAGAGTCTACCTCCAAACGTAGCAGCTACTGTTGTGGCTGCAACACACATCTGCATCTCCTCTTCAGCTCTGTTGTTTTTTTTTCCTGCAACTTTTTCCTTCTCAGCTTTCTTTAAGCTTCTTTGTTGTTTCTTGTTGGTCTGGAGCCCAAGAGAAGATATTCTGGTGTACTTCTGAAAGGTCAGCAGGGTCTGTAAGTTAGCAGCCTAAGAAGTTGAGAGGCTGGGAAGCAGGCAAGATATTCACAATACCTTTTTAAGGTATTTGATACATAATCAAATACAATAAAAAATTTTGATAAATAAATTAGGAGTTTAATCTCACTTGACTTTCCTAACAGTGAAAGGGATGACTCCTCCTGAGTTCACTTGGTGGAAGAACCTAATTTAAGCATCCAGATTTAGATGAGTTAAGTATATGATGTGATGACCCCTTCCCACTCCTGTTCATTTTTCCACTGCTCACAGGGGTAGGAAATTCAGATATATGTTACTATTTTTTTTTAGCCATGTGATGTGACCCCTTATTGCTAATGAGAAGAGATTAACCTTTTGAAATATGAGGATGAAATTACACTCTCTTCAGGACTAGAGCCATGAGCTAATAGAATCACGTAGAGCCTAGGAAAGAGATATGGAGACACTAGAAGCCCAGATACAAAATTTGTGTCTATAATGAGAAAACCAGAACCTTTATTAAAGGATTATTTAAACAGGCTCAGGATCACAATCCCAACCCATTCTGCTTTGGCCAGGAACAGAGAATAGTTAGAGAGTAAGGATGCAAACCCAGATCTCCACCCACAGTTTCAGTGGGAGAAAAAGTCATCTTCCAGCTGGGTTTTGCCATTGACTAATCCTGCAACATCAAGAATTTCGATTTTCATGGAGAGGCCTAAGAACTAAAATGAGCTCTTAAAACGCAGCCCCAACACTATTTGGAACCAAGTTTTGGGTGTGTAACATACACTCAGGACAGTCTTTGGCTGTACTATGTCTTGAACACAGCTGCAAGCACTCATGCAGTCATTCCCTTAGAAACATCCATCTTGGTTATGGAAATATTAGCACTATTACAAAATAACTACTAGTCATTAGGAGTGAGCACCCTCAACTGACCTTATGCTAAGAGAAGAACCATGGAATACAGGCAATATTAGGTGGAAATTTTTTTTCAGAAGGGTGTAAGGGCAAAGAAAGGCCAAGATAGAACTTTGTTGTGTGGCATTGCCATAAAATGTAAATAAATATAGCAAAATGCACTTATGATTCCAATTCAGAATTTGAGGATTTCCTTAGTTATGGCTCTGCCAGAGGCGAATGGTCAAGGACACTGCCGTTCTGATTGTCAGCAACATTTTCAAACTATCTGACATATGCTTAGGTGCTTGTGAATCCACAGGGGAGGAGTAAGAAGGTATAATGTAATGGCATTCAGTAGATTTATCCAATGCAGAAAATACTTACCTACATTAATCCATCTCCCTTTTGGTTCTGCTGTCTTGTGTATCAAATGGGATGCCAAGTCAAATATTGCAATGCTAAAAAGGAGGTTTTTCTGCTGTTATTGGCACAGTTTTAACAAAAGCAGAGGTCGAGTTTCCAGCACCACCACAAAAGTGGCCCCACATATGTTTTAGAAACAACCAAAGTATCTACAGTTGGATTCTAGTTGAAAGATGGTTCCACTTATATGCTAACAAATTTCTTGGCAAGATCTAAACTACACTCTTAATATTATCAACATTTGTTCCAGATTCTCTATTCCATTCAGTCTATCTGCTTCTTTCTTCCTTCTTCTCTATCCCTTCTAATTCTTCTGCTTCCATTGCAATACTGATCTGGAGGTTCCTGTCAGTCCTGTCCTGTAGGTATTAAATGTACAATAGACTTCCACACTACAGCTTCTTGGATCCTGGCCCGAGGATCTGGGCCCTGCTCGCTTGCCGGGGGTGCCTGGGGACCACCGGTGTGCAGCCTGTGCGGTGCTCAGCTATCCCCCTTCTGACTGGAAAGAAGCTGCTGACGGTTCATCTGGGCACACCAGGAGCTCAACCTGGCTCAGCTAGTGCTGACAAGGTAGGCATCACCCCCCACTAATTCTGACAGGTTGACAATACAGGTTTAATACTAAAGAGCACAATTTCCTCTCCCAGTACCACATTAATATTTGCTTGATCAGCCTCATGTCTTCTTCCCTTGCTCCCCCACTTCCACTCTCTCATCTAAATTCAATCTACTTGCAATACGCTCTCATCCATTCTCCATTTTCTCTTTGCTTTCTCCTCAAACACTCCTCTAATTCTCTTGCCTAAAGCAACAGTGGCCAAGCTCACTGAGCAGTTAAAGCACAGATAAGTGGCTACCGACCTTCTGAGCCCTCGCTAACACAGCCTTGTGCGGACTCAAATGAGAAAGAAAAGGACATGATGGGTCTTGTGCTCAGGAGAGAGGTCAAGGTGCTAGCCACAGCTGAGACGTATTTTCTAACAAAGAGCTTTTAAGGGAGATCAAAGACGAGGCTGCCTAGATGTGTCAGTGTGCAGTGTGCCAGAGGAGGAAGGAAAGAGGGCCACGTTCCTGCGGCCAGCCTGCGCTGAAACCCCTCACAGGAGACTGAGGGGATGTAAAGAAAGACAGAAAGCACAAGGCACTGGATGCCCCAAGTGACGCAAGGCAGATTTGACTCTCAGCTGAATTACTACTTGGCGTGCGACATTTGAGATGTGAGGTTTGACTGTCCCACATCCCTACTCACATTTGCATTCTCCCTCCTATTAGTTACTCTCATCTTTTGCCATGTAGGAAAATGGGAACCTTACTGCTTTGAGAAAGCCATTACAGCAGCATAACCAGCCCCTCTTTCACTTTTCATGGCAGAGCTGGGACACGTTGGACTTTCTCTGGAACTACCGACTGTTGAAAGTTTTTTGAAAAATTGAAACATACCAAAAAGCCCCATATGAATTTGATGGGAATTCTGTTTCTAGATAGTGGCAGATTAGAATTGGATGGCTGATTCAATTAATCAACCCTGATGCCTGTTGATCAAGCTGATAAGTGATGTACTCCAGGGACTGCTTTCTGACCTCTTCAGACATGGCAGGCACCTGGAGGCAAATAACTAATTTTCATTTGGACCCCTACACGAGACAAAACCTTCTTTTAAGCTTTCTGTCTCTCAAACACTGATATTTACTTACGATGCTTACTTAGAGTTGTGCAATGCATAGTAAAAGCTGATCTTATTGCAGAAAACCTGAAATTCTTTTTCTCACTGACGTAATTGCACGCTGTTGGCATTTACTGGGAAAAGAGGTTGAACTGGTCAGGATAGCTCTCCTCCATCCTCCTTTGGGTTACATTATCACCAAATTTTTAATTTCAGCAGAAACTTAAACTTTCTTCCTGAGCTGCTAGCACAGCCTAGCACAACTGCAACGATTTAAATCTATCCTATCCAAATACATTTTACCCGTCAGTATCTTATGACCCAGGAAGACATAAAACTCAATTTACTTATTAACCTTAGCTTCCTGAAACTGCAATTACTGCCCTGTGGACAGTCAGAAATTGAATTGAATAAGGGTAGCATGCAAATGCTAGCTGGTGCTAGCTACTGCTAAAAAGATAATCCTGCATACTTACAAAAATTGCATGTGGCACACAGACAGCAGGTAGCAAAGCAGAGTATTAGAAAGGAAAATGCATAAAATAGCATGTGAAGGGATTAAGAAGATGTGAAAGACCAGACTCACAGGAACCCACTCAGTGGGAATAAACACAATATTATATGAGCTTAGGTTTACAGTTACAGTTAATAGCATGCAGTTATTAGTTTTGCATTGAAAAGCATCTTCTGAGCGGGTGGTTTCACCGCAGAATCGGATCTTGTTTTTCTCCCTGCCTTTTGTAATTCAAGATGTTAAATGGCATTTTCTGTAGCCTAGTATCCCTTGCCCCAACTGCAGCGGAAGAGATCGGGACATTACAAGTAAGGACCAGAGTTAGCAGAATGAGGTTCAGTTTGAAGTGCACTTGTCTTTCAACATTATTACTTTGCATTTTTTTTCTCCCATTAAACCATGAGTGTATGCTTTTCCAGGCTTGTGGACAGACATTTTGCATTTTTTAGCTCGATCTAATTAAAGTGTAGATGACCGCGGTCTCTTACAGCTACATTTCGTGTCTCATCATGGCACTTGCAGAAATATCTCCCTGGCTGGTTGAGTGCATTTACTGTGCAACTTCATACTCCTCTCACATTTAACTCATTTTGTTTAGTTTCCTGGTTCCAGTCCTAATTTCTTACTTTCCTCCTTTGCTACTGGAAGATGCTTCTGTAAATAAAAAATGCCACTTAAGTGCTTTAATCACCATGGTTCTGCTCCCATGCAAGACACACCTACATTAGTATTTTAATTCAGATCAGGATCATCCCTTCTTACTGCACTACAGTTCACATCACAGAACTGCGTTGGAGAAAATGAAGTGGATTTCTCCTAGAGGAAACTAAACCGGATGATCTTCAGGAGCACAGGTACCAAATCCTGACTGCGATCGGCAGTCAGTGCCTGAGGCCACACCAGCGCAGTCCAAAGCAATGCCTTCCCTAGCAATTTCCATCCAGACGCCCAGCACCAATTCAGTCTGCCAAATCTGCTCATTTTGGATCATGCTACTTGTTAAGATTGATATAGCATCCACAGCATGCGTAAGTATATGCAACTCGCTCCTGTTTTAATTTGGTGATGCCTTGTAAGAACCTACAGAGGATCTACAGCTATCTATAGAAAACAATATGGGTTTTGGCTAATATTCTTGTTGTAAGTGATGTCTCTTTAATCTGATGTTTGACTCGGAGTAGTTGTCTGGCTCTGCTCTTTGGCTGAACTTGTCTCAGCCTGACCAGAAACCTTGGTTTAGCTTGCTTAGATGTAACATTTTTTTTCTTGTGATTAGACAGCTACTACCCATTCTGTGTACTTTTGCTATTTTAATCATGTAATGTAATAATTTTTATAGAGAGAATAGTGCCAGTTGGTTATTCTACATAGAAAGACATATTTAAGACTCAAACGTACAGTGGCCAGTGTATTTACGTAGGAATAGAGGCAAGGTATGATAGCAAAGGTCTCCAAAGTGGGGACACTGGATGTGATTTAGACAAATACAGGCCTGGGCTGATAAGAAAGGGCTCAGGATAACACTAAGGATACAAGCACTCACCCCTGGGCAATTAAAGATACGCACACTTTGGAGCTAGGCAAAATGAGTAACTGAGAACAAAAACCGGTATCCAATGTATGTAAAATGCACTGTATACTGTAAACACGGATGCAATGTACTTGCAGACCAGTAAAGAAAGAACAAGGTATAGGAGCGTGTCAGCAAACAGGAAAATAGCCCCAAGGGGAGCCTGAAGTGATGAAGAAGCTGCCAACATCATATTCCTCCTGGCAAAGAGGAGTAAACCCAATCACCAACATCATGCTCCGCCCCATATACGTGCACATGCTTGTGTGTGTTTCTCTGCAACAATTTAAACTGATTTGTTTGGGTTTTTTTTGGGTTTTTGTTTTTTTTTGTTTTGTTTTTTTTTTTAAACAGTGAGAAGTACTCATTTAATTAGATAATTAGGACTGTGAAATTTAGTAACTGGACTAATTGTAGTAGCTGGTTATCGTATTTTATTTAAGTCTACTAACATTTCAATTAGACCAACAATAAATTCTTGGCTTTGTGTATAAGGTACATCCCCTTTTTTGCCCATAACAAGATTTGGAGAATAAGAAACTGATTTCAATTAAGATTTATTATCATTTTGAGTAATCCTTGTCCGGATGCAGGGAGTTCACAAGAACCTGCAAAGGCAAGTTATTTGGTACAGATTTGTACCCAGAGCAACGCCAGTGGTGTAAGTTAAATGTAACCAAGTTTTAACTTTTTAATATGTCGACATGGAGATTTTCATTGCTTTTAAACTGCTTTCATCTGCTCTTAAGCTGACAGAAATAGTGCGACCTGCCTGTGCTTTCCTTAGAGTGATGACTATATATGTCTAGTGCAAAAACTATCTTGTCTGTCCTCCCACACCCGTCCCACTGAAGAGAGTTCTTTAAGAGACATCACACTGACATCGATATGGGGTAGCTGGTAGACACTGTAATCAAAGAATAGAAGACATGTAGAAAAATGACACTGGAGAACTAATAATATCTGTGAAATCCAGCCATTATAGACAACATGAAGAGAAAGATCCACTTGATCTAATCTGTATTTACAAAAGCCGTTCAACTACATCTCTCAATGAAAACTCTTAGAGATACTAAGATGCCATGGGATAAAAGAAAACATCCTCTTCTGGATAAATTACTGATTAAATGATAAAAAGCTATTGTGCAAACCTATGCTGCAACCACATTTTTGAATGCAATGCTGGCCTTCTTGAAAAAAAGACTGTATTAGAAAAAAATGTACAGAGGAGGGCTGTAAGGGTGTTTAAAGGTATGAAATGGCTTTGATAAACAGGAACAACTGAAGATATTAGAACTTGTCAAGCCTGCAAAGATGATGACTGATGGAAACATTTGATAAAGGATCTTAAAATTATGGGTGGCATAGAAAAGGTGAAAAGGAAACAATTGTTCCCTGTTTCTTCTGATAAGAGAATGATGGGGGATGAAATGAATTAGCAGGTGATAGGTTCAAAATAAAGGGAAGCACTTTTTCCCATGGTGTAGTTATGCTGCAGAACTTACTACCACACTATATTGAAGATATCAATAACCCACGTGAGTCTAAACAATAAGCAAGCAATCAGACCAATTCTTAGAAGAAAAATCCATTGTGCTATTATGATTCATCAGCTCAGGGACAGCAGAAGTTTACCATCAAGATTTCCTACCCTGCAGGGGAAAAACTTTATTTTCCTTTAATCCTTTTCTATTATAGGATAGCAGTGGGAAAAAGCCTCTATTATGTTTGTCTATAATCATGGCGGATCAAGTTAAAGAAGCCTGAGCAGTCCCTTCCACTGCTCTGTTCTTAAAAATCAAAACTGCACTGGAGCAAAGCCATGCCTTTACGTGGAGGTCATCGCTGGCTGCAGATGGATATTTTGGTCTCCCATTTCTCGCAGTGGTTATCAGAGCTCTTTGGGGGTTTTGTCTCCCTCCTGACATGCCACTAGAAACCCCATTAGGGGCAGCTGCAGCATCTCCAAGGAGAAGTGACTATAGTCACAAACCCATAGCATCAAGTAAGTAATTTTGTAACGCATTTTGGTTGCCCTACTGCCTTCCCTCCTGCTTGTCACGCAAGCTTCAACAATTCCATAAAGCCTGTCTTTACATACCTACTGTGAATTTGCATCACTGTCCCTGAGAAAGAAAATTGACTGCTTTCTTCAGTACTAGTCAGCTTTTAGGGACCCATAATTTTATGCCAGCTAAGGAAGGTGTCTGGATGATTGTGTGTACTAACACACTGAGATACACATGGTAGATTTTATACATAATACAACATGAGAGGGCTTTAGAGAATGTGATAAGGAACTCTGGGTTAGAGAAAAACATAGCAATTTTATTCTAAAAAAGCATCTTAATTCCCTCGTAACAACAAAAATCCATCAACACTGAACAGGATTCCTCCTTTCTAAGAGACCAAAATCACCTTCAGGAAAAAAAAAAGTTAAAATCATAAATAAAATAAAATCTAAATATTTCAGAACTATCTGTTAGGATCTATAGAAAGCTGGATTCTTTTGCAAGGGCTGGCACTTACCCAGACTGATATAAGAAAATTTGACCTTTACAATTTTAAGCAAAACCACCCTTCATCAGAGAGAGTTTATGTATATTTTGGCCAGAGTTGGAAGGAAAAATAATTTTACTGAAGCCCACCTAGTCAAGTAATATTACAAAAAGCAGACTTAGGGGCAATTCTAAGATATGAGTCCTGACAGAAACACAAGTAATAAGCCACACTGAGGTTTTTTTTCATTTTGATTCATTTATTATGAAATTAAGATGACCCATCTGTACACTTCACGATTTTTGAATAAGTCAAGGAAGGGGGTCCCCAAGAACTACAACTAAACAAATTGCATCGATCATATAGATGACTGGAAGTTAGCTAAAAATATCCTTTCTGTCAGAAAGGATACTTAAGCAAACACAACTTTGCTTAGAGTAATGTCTATTTTTAATCCTTCGATACTTCCTTGTACGAACACAACACGCTCGTGCATTTCTTTGGCTGTATTTTCAGACTCACTGCTCTTCTACTATTCCCTCTATTATAAATTAAGTTGCTGCTTTGGAAAAAGCAGGAGTGTTAACAAGAGACATTTACTCAGTGGGAAGCCACAAGAAGCAATTGCTAATCTGACAGGACAGGTAACAGACTCCTTCACTGGCGGAGCTTCAGTGACGCCTAATGGACAACCTCCACCAGTGCAGGAAAGCCAAGTCATGCCATAAAAACTCACAGTACTCAAACCCACTCATTTCAGTCTAATATGAACTCTGGCACTTTGTCTTTTCATTATTTAGTCTGAACGTATTTATAGTTCACTATACCTACTAGGATGCCACCTTCGTATTTTGACCATTTGAAATATTCCAAGGCAGAAGGAAGAGAAACGTGAACAAACCCCATGGTGAATAAACTCCACATTTAACACAGTCATTCCGAACAACTAGTTGGGACAAAGCAAATTCAGCTTTTCAAAAACCTAGAGCACTGGGTTTATACCTTTCAATGAGAAATAAAAAATGCTAAGGACTAACATCTCAAATTGATCCATTTAAACTATTTTAAAAGGAAGGCTTGCAATCAGCACAATCAAGAGTCTGTATAAATGACGGTAGTAATCTGAAAGATAACAGTCCAAGTATTTCTGCCTTTTCTTCCCAAAGTGAGACTACACCTGCCATTAGTACAGCAATGAGCCATTTTCATTCCAGGAAAAGGATTCTTTGCTTCAGCAAAACTATGACCATTTCCACTGAATGAAAAACTGCCAGAGGATGAATTCATGCGGGTTGGCACAGTTTCTTTTTGTCTTTCACAAACTGCAGAGACAAACTTGTGTGAATGAACTCACAGTACAGGAAAGTGACTGAGCCAGAAACTGCATTCCCCATTGGACTTCTAGAAGAGCTTTTGGTCACATTCTTTCTTTACCAGCTTGGTTGCTCTGTTCCCCTTTTCCTACCTACCTTGCTTTCCTTCTCACCTCAGAAATGTACCTGCTATACATCTTCCTATCTCAGTGAGATTCTGGCACACAGCAAGGTAAGGGCATTGAACAAAAGGATCACAGAACAGCCCTGTTGAGACAACCGATAGCACTAGCCTGTAAAACAACTATTGGCTCCAAGGCTAACTGGATTAACTAGAAATCCTTGCCCAAATCAGAAAGACCTACCAAATTCCCAATCCTACTTAAATCTAGCACTCTAAGTAATGATCAGTTTATGATAAAAAGGCGAACCAATTAAGGCAAACCCTTTGCTGCCAGAAATTCCTGCCCCTTCAGTGTGGTGACATAGTAACAGCTTAAATGAGGGTATGCTGAAATCTCACACAGCCCTAAATTTACTTTAGCAAGTCACTGCATCCTGGCTTTCAATTTCCAGTCCTTTTTTCCACCTCCTTCTCATCCTCCTTCCTCAGAAGTACCAAATGTTGACATTAGTTGTGTATCTCAGCTCTGAGTGAGCGGAAGACCTGGTGAAAGCAAGATGTGACTGTCACCATTCCTCTAGTGCACACAGCATACCAGTGTATAATTCAAGATGTCCTGGTAAGCCAGGGGTTTTCAGCTTTTTCTGTATCACCACTCACTATTACAAAAAAGAGAAATTTCCAGTTTTCCTATTTCCCTTCTGTTCACCTGTGAAGAAATGATCTGTTAACTCAACCCACTGGTTCAATGTCCATTATAGGCAGATCTAAAATTTTATGGACACAATCAAATATTGTATCAGCCTCTTGATAGAGACAAACTTTGAGTTTGGTACAAGACACAGTGCTAACTGGACATACCACTGAAATTGTGCTATGTCAGGAACTTACTGGATTAAATTGTAACCACACTGAAATCAGTGACAAACCACCATTCATGGGCCACGATCTATCTACCAATATTTCATGACAGTCAAGAAACCACTACTCCTTTGGAGCAGATGTTACTATTCTGACACTCCTGTGCTTTCTGCTTGCCATGCTTATCAAAAGACACTCCAGCATGAAGAAACTGCCAGGGACTAGAGGACCTTGGCAGCATCTGATGAGTTTAGTGGTAAAGCATGTTCAGCTCTGTATTAGAAGGAAACAATCCCCACATGTACCCTGAAGAGTGGGAATGGGTTACCCTAACCAGGGCTCCTCAAGAACAGCAATCTGCTAGCACAAGTTAGAACAGACTTAAAGCTGCATCTAGTGCTCATCTTCCCTCTTTTTCACCCTGTGGTCTTGCAATGGTTGTACAGACGATTCAAACAGTACATCATTAGACATCAACAAGGGTTAGGCTGACAGCTGAACTTCCATGTGAGGCAATGGAGCTGCAAGAATAAATTTTTTTCCCCACCCACCTTCCCGTACCACACTGCAAATGCCTGCTACGTGGAGCAAGGACATAAATGAACTTTTTTTTCACTCTTATAAAAGTTGCAGAGGAAAAAAATTCGGAGTCAAAACCTTCTTCAGTCTCATAGTATAATGGATGCAAAGCAAACAGGTTTCCTGAACTTTTTATGATTTCCAATGAATAATCAAATACATTCAAGCATTCTTACAAAAATACTTCTTTCTTAAATGCAATCATTTTTAATTTTTGGTACAAGAGACTGGGATCCCAATCTACCTATATACAAACAGCACAGAATTACAAGAAAGTATATCTAAGTCAAATTTCTTAATTTTTATTAAATTCAAAAACTGCAGGAAAAAAAATCACAAGTTTCTAAGTACAAATAAAAACAAATCAGCTAAAATAAAATGGTCGTCAAGTTAAAATGCATTTTCCATAATTTTCCTTTCCTTGCTATTGCCCACAGTACCAACAGAAATCCCACAAGAGCTTTAGAAATTGATTCTATCTTACCAATGATAGTAAACTGTAAGTTTACTACGTAAAAAAGCAAACTGTTTAGGCACAAGGTGGCAGAAGACATAAGCACAAATAACCTTAATTTGCCAGTTGCAATCTGGATGTGCTAAAGACCGGCATGGTATTGTATTCAGAATGTCAGAGCTTACTCAGTGAAATAAGGGCTCAATTTTTCATTTTATTTTTTAATGTGAAGTTTGTTGTGTCTTTTTTCCTTCCAGAAAACAGAGAGAAGCTGTTTAAAGTTAGTGGTATACTTTACTGGTCAGTGCCAGTGTTCTGGCTAACAGAGTGGCGAAAGTGACAAAATGGGTTCCAGCACCATAGAACAAGAAGAAGAGAAGCTGTAGTGTGAAAAAGACTGGTTCATACTTGTGTTGCCAGTGTAATTAATAGTTTGGTGACCACCTGCTAAGATAGCATGACAAGCAGTCACATGCTATTTGAAGCTATCAGCCGGGCTAGATCATCAGCTACTCTCCCAACAGAGCAGCGATCAAGGTGAACAACTAATGTCTGCTGCTCTTCTAACTACACCTAAAGGAACTGTCAAACTGAAAATTAAATCATAACAAAATTAAAACAAGCGTTGTTGAATATTCCAGATTCTACCTTTTACCCATTATTTGATACTTGCCATTCTAATAACAGGTGCAGTTCCACTGTCATTCATAAATACAAAATTTTATTTGCACTTCATTAGTTTAGAAAGACCACAATGTTTTCCAATACCACAACATTCAGGACACACCAAGTTATTCAAATATGTAACTACTGATTTACCACAGCTAAACTAAACAGTGCATTTTAATAAAAGATATACCGAAGATATAATTCACAAATTCATTATCAGACAAAAACCTAACACAGTATTTGCTTGATGGGAATAATTTCCACCCTTAGGAAAGAAAATAATTTTACCTTAGGTTCCCTCCCCCCCCAACCCTACAGATGTCCAGACAAATACACATATATATTCCTTTACACAGGAAAATGTATCATCTTAATTTTCTTTTTTTTACAAGAATTTGTCTAGGACAGCAGCATTGCTTTTTATACCTTCTTTTAGAACTTGAATATATCTTCATTCTTTTATTGAAACTTAATGATTCTTGCAACCAAGTTTATGCTTATGCAGAAAATTATATGTGCTATTTCAGAGTGCAATCTTAGATCTGCACCAGATGTGATGCCTTGGTACACAAAGGGTGCAGCATTAAACAAAATAAATAAAAGACTGCCAAAATTTAAACTTAGCTTTTCAATAAATCCAGTCAGCAGAGGATGCTACAGCCAAAAGTGTTTTCACTACATTAAAAGGAAACATAATATTGATTATGGAAGCTTTGTACATAAAGTCCTCTGTTTTTAAAAAAATTGTCTTTAAAATAGTTAGCAAAGCACCATATACTTGTCTTCATACCAGAAGAGCTTCTGCCTGCCTGTTTATAATAACAAAGAACTATTACAACATTTATGTCAAGAATAGGTATAGATTTAATTTCTCCTCCTCCTCGACTGGAAGTGTGGTAAACCCCCACCGACTGTACAGTATTTATAACACTGGGGCAATGAATGAAACATCATTGTGAGGGAGAGGGGTAATAATTAAATGTTATAGCTGAATCCTACACAGGATTGCATATTTGCATATTTACAAGTTAGTGTGTAGCTCTGACTCGAATAACAAAGTGCAACAAGAAACTGCCAAATGATTGTAGTGCAGAGTAGTATAGATACTTTCTTTACCCTCCTGCTCCTATTTTTCACTCTGTGTGGAGTAACAAGTCAACAGCAACGGACATGTGGCCTTGGAGGAGGCAGTTCTGGTGGGATTTCTGGCTCTGGTTGCAGGGACAGGATACTGTTGGACAACTCATTTCTTATAACATCCAGTGGCATCTTAAAGAAAAGAAAAATCATCTGTAAACAGTAATCTGCATAGAACTCAGCACAAATTGATTCAGCCTTGACCCTCTTAAAAAAAAAAAAAAAAAAAAAAAAAATTTCAAAAANAAAAAAAAAAAAAATTGTTTCAAGAGTCCACTGTCAGCCAAAACCTCAATTTAAGGATCTTTTGGTTCTTATTAGTGAACTACATTCAAGTAAGTCACGTTAAGAATTTCTTTCAGAAAAAAGTTACCAGACATTGTTGAAATAAAGCCACTTCCTAAAGCAATTACAACAAATTACAACAGAACTGCCTGCAAGTGAAAGCGGGCGGATGTAGTCAGCTGCTGATATATAGGAAAGAGGAAGTATCACAAATAGGAGCAGACGTATGCCAAATTCAACAGCAGTATTTATTAACTGAAGGGTTCGGCAGAGCCTGTCAGCAACATCATACTCACTATGTATTAACCAAAAACTTCACCTGACTGTGTACACTTGCCCTCTATGTCCTCCCAGCAAGCACCTGCAGTTGTCATTTAAACATCAACCATTTAGGTGGTCAGAGGAACTATCACCTGAATATTTTACCTTTTTCAGAATGTCATCAACAAGTTTTAGAAATATTTCATCCACATTAAAATTATCCTTGGCACTTGCTTCACAGAATCGCATCCCAGTTATTTGCTGTGCAAACTGATGGAAGAGAAAATAAAATAACTACATGAAGACACGCACAAACAGCAAATATACACTCCTCATGAAACCTTTAAAAACCCCCACAACTTTCCCCAAATCTGTGACTGAAGTCTAATTCAATTAATAATCCTGCATCTCCAAGGTACAGCAAATATTGCCACATATAGCTAATTTTCACTTAAAATTGGTTTACTGGAAAAGTGCTGTATTTTTCCAGACTTAAATCTGAGAAATTCATGTCTTCAGTTGACGTGGATTGCTGTAGTCAAAAAGCAAGAAGAGTTAATCTCAACCTTATTATTAAAATGCAGAAAAGGGAAGTACAGATGTAAGAGCCAGCCTTGACCCTCTAAAAAAAAAAAAAAAAAAGCTTCACTTCGAAACACATGATGGGTAGCTGAAGGAAAATGTGTATGTCCGTACAGACAGTATTCTGATCAAAATGGTGCTATGAGTGTCATGCTAAAACACATTCTCTTGTCAGGTTCCTTTCAGCTTTTGGAGTTGAAAGTGAACAAAAGAAACATGAAAACAAAGATGAGCTAAGTAATCAAGCAGGGCTGTTGCCTGCCCTAAACTACTACTGAACAGCAAACATCTGGACGAAGGCTCACAAAGATGTCCTGAGTATTTCCATTTGTGATTCAAGTCTTCACTATATCCACTTTCAGAGCCCAAAAAGGAGTATCCCCTGAACTACTGTGTAGTGTAAGCCAGCTTGTACTTTGTTTTTTCTTTGGAGGAAAGACATGCTGCTCCAGCAGGAAAGCATATAACTGCCCATTCTATAAAAGTAAGTAAATACCATATGGTTTTTGACAGATTACCACCACTCTCAATATGCTCCTTAGGTCTAACAGTCTGAACAAGAGTAGCCATGGACCACCAGCAGCAACGCCACAGCACTTTTGCTTCTAACAGTATCTAAGCATTTGGTTAGACTTCGTCTTACCTTTTCTCCCTGCTGTCGAGTAATCTCTCGATCAACTTCACAGTCCAGTTTATTTCCAACTAATAAAAGCTCTGCATCTTCGGAAGCATACTGCAATTACAACAATTTTTAATTAACTAAACCTAGAAATGCAAGATTTTGTAATGCCGACACAATATTAAGAAAGGGCTGTTCCTCTATTAAATAGGGAACACCTACATAATTTTCTTCCAAACATAATTTCAACAGTTTTTAACTTGAATTTTTAAATTACATTTTTAAAACATGACTCAAGAACTAGTTGTTCCAGTGCATTTTAAGAGTGCATATAATGACCTTATTTCACAGACAGGAAATAAGTTCCCCCCCCCCCCCACGTCACACGGGAACA
>VXBL01000173.1:2074981-2096411 GCA_013400195.1 Aramus guarauna | reverse complement strand
ACAGGTAAACAAATAATATTACATATTTCCACTGACACTTCTAACTGGGATAATTCTAGTTCAAGGAAGCAGGAATGGACAACCATTTTGCAACAAACCCACATTAATGTTAAATATTGGCTAACAGAATCCAGTGGAAAGTTAGTTGGCATTAGTTTAATAATCCTGTATCAATGGTGTTAAAAGTCTTACAGAGTACCTTTGAGGAAAAAAAATGCTTCTTAAAAAACCCATGTAAAAAGAATATACTTAAGACCTACCTTATCAATCATTTTCATCCATTTTGGTAAATCGTCAAATGTTTCCTTCTTGGTGATATCATACACCAAAATAATTCCCTTGGCACTTCTGTAATAAGCTGAGGTAATGCTGTTGAATCTCTCCTGACCTGCTGTGTCCCTAAGAAGCAGCAGCAAACATTGGCACAAACATTTCACCAATTTGCAAAGTACAGAATAAATTTGTTTAAATTTTAATAAAAACACCCTCACACTCATTAGACACTTTATATTGAATATTCCCTTCTATATATTTGAATTTCAGGCAAAAAAATGGAGCAGTACTTTCAATCATAAAGAGTTTTCGTATCGGGACAACTTATCCCATACTAACTTCACCAAGAAAGGCCACCAAACAGTTCTACATGCACCTGGGAATGAAGCTGCCCAATGAAAATGATGAAGCTGTTTTTGTGTTGTTGGTTGGCTGTTTGTTTTTTTTAATAGCCCTGAAAAAAATGAAAAAAAGAAATGGATACATGCTTATCAAACTAACACAGCCGGACACCCAACTATAAAATGAGTAATGCATTGGTCATTATGATTTAAGCTTTCAGAGCATTTTTTTGGAGCAACCACAGCAATTCAGCCATGGTTCTAAAACTGGTGCAGAGGCTACTCGCAGAAGTGAATGAAAAGAGTGAGCAACCACTCTGTGGCATAGCTTTTGAAAGTAGATACCTGGCTTTCACACTTACATCTACAAATCTGAAGTGTTCAAATAGCATTTCCATTCTCAATTTCAGCATTGTGTGTATTTTAGTCTGGGTGCATTTACACTGGAGACTATTTTCCAGCAAGGACACCACCTTGCCTGTACTGGCTGTAGTTTATATTCCAAACTAGATGAGACAGAAGGGTGATTTTTTTACTGAGCCATGAAAACCTGTGATTTGCTTTTAATCGTATAATCAAGCATGCTTATGGAAGATTTTTGGCAGTTATACTAAAAAAATAGCTGGTGCATACCTTCAGTCTTAAAATGTGACTGGTATCACAACTGGAAAATAAGTCATAAAGTGCTCCAAAGCAATCAAGCATTTGCTGCTTGAGTTCAGCTCCCAGAGTCAATGGATAATTTTGAAATTTCAGTGTTAGAGCAAGTCAAAAGATGGACCAAAATTAAGGGTGGAGGGGGGAAATGTGAGCATGTGTGTAGAGATTCACAAGTTCAAAAGGAACTCTCTTTAGCAGTCACATTTTAGACAAGAGGAGGAGGAGGAGGAGGATGAATTTGGGAATGAGATTAACAATGGAGACCCGAAACACTTGTTACCAAAAAACCAAAAGTTATGTTCACAAAATGCCACATTGATTGTCCTGAAGAACCAATTCTTTCCAAGTTTATGCACAGCAAGTGTTAGAATAAGTGATCACAAACCTATATGGTGCTTCACAAAATCTTTAAGGATCTTAGCTAAGCAGGTTTAAAACTGAAGTACTTAACTTTCTCCTGAAATTGTCACAAGTGTACTTGATAGCAACAAATCTTTGCTAGTGATTTCACAAAGTAAAGCAGTGTCTGCTATAAAAAGATTTTAAACCTCTGCTTTGTAGCCTGTGGAAAAATATTGACTGATAGATCACTGCAAGCCAATGGCATTGCAATATAGGGCAGAAGAGAACAAATTCCTATTGCATCCATTTTTATTTTATTTTTATTCAAGTCCCATTCTCTACTCAGAACTTCAGAATTACATTCATACAAACCTTTGGGACCCCACAGAAGGTAAAAACAGATAGCTTGTTTCAATAAGGTCAAGCTCTAGTAATATTTCAGACCAGTTTTAGATGGTTAATTGGTTGCTTATCACTGATGAGGCTTTTTTATTAAAGCAATACAAGTTCTGGCAGCTGAAATTACATATATAAGTATTACTCAAAGCAAATAATTCTATTTTTCTCCTCCATTATGTCCTTGCTAGGATCAGATTTTTTTTTTGAACGGTCCCTTGGACATTCAGTCCACGAAAAATTTAAAAATTCTAGTATGAACCGTTGATTTTCCACATATGGATAACATTGCTTCAGTGCTTATGAACAGACTTCTAAGAATTATGACCTTGCAGAGTAGCCCCTGCCATCTGGTGCTAATGTCCAGCCTACTGATCAAGCTTATTAAGAATGGGATCACTTTAGTTCCATCGTTCCGAGCAGACATAACGAGGCAGCAGGTGGAAGGGCGTACCTGATGTGGAAGAACACACCAATTCTAGCTTTGGCCAGAAAAATGGAAGAAGTTGCTTTTTTTTTTCCTTCCCCTCTGGCTGGTCTGCCCCTACCAGAACACAGAAATAAAGGGAGTATTTCAGAGTGACCTGGCTGTGCCCACAGGTCAGTGCTGAGGACCTTTAGCAACTCTATCACAGAGGGGCTACCAGGGTACCAAATCACTCAGTTCCTATATTAGAAAAACAGAGGGGAAATAAATACACTAATGTTCAACTACTCTCTCTGAAGACGGTCATCAACACACTGGATAAGCCTACGGGTAGATGATGGACCCAGCTACACAACATCACACTCTGCCACTCCAGCTATCTCCAACCCCGCATTTTCCCTAGCTTGCCAAGTGTTGTATCGCTATCTTCAAGTCTATCTGGTATTATCAGCCTCTCCTAACCCCACAACACCCTCAGGCTCTTAACAAGCTTATAGTATTCCCAGGTTGCTGCTCCTCTGGCTGCAGTACCCTCAGGTCCTGCACTCCCCGTTGAGTAGGCCATTCACCCAAGTATCACACAGCTGGTAGTGTGTCTTGCTGGTTATCCGAGACACAGCACGTGCTGGGGCCACTTTAAAACACCCATGGACAGCCTGGCTGCCTGCTACGTACGCTAAATGGCCAGATGGCCACTGACTGTCACCTGCCAGTTGCATTAACTACAGTGGATTATGGCTGGCTGACTTTGTCTTGCTTCAAGTCATTGACTTTCCCACACTTCACACAATCAATGCCTCTACTGCTGCAGAAAGTTTAAATTAAACCAGTTAACAGGTTTCTGATTCTAAGCATGATATTATAATTTGTTTCCTTTGAAAACTGGAAGAAAATAAGCTGAATTTGCAGTCTCTAACATTACATTAACATTGTACTAGCCTGCAAATAGTAAGGTGAAAATTGTAAAACTATTTCTGCAATAAGTTTAGAATGCAACCCCAAACTACCTAAATAAACTGCAGTTTGAGAAGAGTATCAAGCTGATCTTTCACATGGAAAAATCTCATCTTCTACCAGGTGCTACCTTCTTTTGCATGAAAACATGCAGTAAATTCTTCCAATATTCCGGAAAAAATGACAACCCTAACACAGAGCTAATATTAAAAGCACATCCAACTTAAAATGCCTTCCTTTTTTTATGTGCAGTGCTGGAGCAATTAAGTTTCTTATGCTATTTTCATCAATATATTACACTCCTGCAGCTGGAGTATTTTAGTAAGGACAGCTATTGAAGCACAAATGGAAAGCTGGAAGAAGAGATGAGCATTATTTAATGGGGCTAACAGTACACAATTGCATGAATTTTGTAAGTGATATTTAGTGTTGCCTAGTTCTTTATTTGCTCTGGTCAGAATCAACATAATAGAATAAGTCAGTTCAATTTAATTCAAACTCTAGAAGTCCAAGTAATAAATTACTACAACTTGATCAATGGTTTGGCATCATTGAAAAAAATACAGCAGATTACTCCTTTTTTAATGCTAAAAGCAGTTTTCTTGTATTGACTTTTTCAAGAAATTGTTCTAGTGGAAAAACACTGGCATTTCTAAATTGTAATCAGAAACATATAGAGTATGACTCCTTGACCATCTATAACCTGCAATAATAAAACCCCACTGCTTGACTCTGTTTTTCTGCTTCGAAAACAGAAAGTAGACAACACTCCAAAAATACAAACAAACATTACACCAAACAAAAGCAAATAAAAAACCCACACAAATTCCATTTTTAAGTGTTGACTGGTCATATTCTCACTATTTCACACTGCATGAAATATGATACAAATACAGTTGCTCTTAATTAAAATAGGTTTGGATAATTTTTGGTTTACACAGATTCTTCTTTGTATCTATCTAAAACAGTTGCTTGAAACAAACACACAGACAGACTCAAACTGTCTTTGGCTCTGAAGTTAAACTTTTATGAATGGTGGTGTGAAGTGGCAATAGAAAGGAAAATATTTTTAAACATAAATAAAAACATAACACTAACTTAACACTTTCACATGCTCTCTGCTTTTATGGAACCTACAGGCAACATTTTTAAAAATGTTTTTAAGTCAATTTAGAGGTTAATTCTGCTTGTCAAGCTGAGCTTTTTCTTCCTGTAAAAACCCACAAATATATTTAAGATCTTTTATTATATGAAATAATTTATTTCAGAGGTATTGAACAGAAGGAACTATGTTCTGTTATATTCCAGGACAGGTGATCTTTTTCTCAGACTACTGCTCATCCCAGAGATTTTCCAAGACAACAGTTGTCCATTAAAAAATGCTGAGCTGGCAGAATGTGCGATATGCACCAATTTAAACAACCTTCAGAAGCAAATCAAGACTGTTTTCTTGCCAGGCCATTGGCTTCCTTGGGCATTAAACCTGTAGAGATACCAGACATCCCCTTTGGCTCCCCAGTAGGGAACTGGGTGCAGTGGCATGGCACCATAGCTTCCAGTAACCAGGTCCTTCCAGAGAGGAAGCCAGAAGCTGACTTGTGTCAGCTGAGTGCCCAGATTACTCAGTGTCCTGGTTTTGGCTGGGATAGAGTTAATTTTCTTTCACCGATGTTTTGGTTGTTGCTCAGCAGTGTTTACAATTAAGTCAAGGATTTTTCAGCCCTGCCAGCAAGGAAGCGGGAGGTGCCAAAGAAGCTGGGAGGTGGCACAGCCAGGACAGCTAACCCACACCGGCCATAGGACTATTCCATACCATATGATGTCATGCTCCATATATAACTGCGGGGGGTTGGCTGGGGGGTGGTGTTCACTGCTTGGGAACAGGCTGGGCATTAGTCAGTGGGTGGTGAGCAACTGCAGTGTGCTCTGCTTGTATTGTATTATTTTCTCTTCCTTTGCTGTCCTATTAGACTGCCTTTATCTCAACCCATGAGTTTTACTTTTTTTTCCTGTTCTCCCCCCCATCTCAACAAATAAAACAGGTTTTTTGTAGTAAAGTTACTGTAATCATTGTACATAAGACTACCAGGAAGTATGAGGCAACCTTAAACCTGTTTCTGTGTAGGTATGAAAGGAGACCAACTGACTTAGGATCAACCAAGCAGCTTAAGGCTGCATTTTAAAACTTCCACATGTTTGACTTGGTAAATTGTTTTCCTCTTTCAGTGTAACAATTGAAGGTACAATAAAGAGCGGCTGAGGGAACTGGGGTTGTTTAGCTTGGAGAAAAGGAGGCTGAGGTGAGATATTATCGCTCTCTACAACTACCTGAAAGGAGGTTGTAGCCAGGTGGGTGTGGGTATCTGCTCCCAAGTAACAGGAGAAGAGGAAATGGCTTCAAATTGTGCCAGAGGAGGTTTAGATTGGACATTAGAAAAAACTTTCTTCACCAAAAGGGTTATCAAGCATTGCAACAGGCTGCCCAGGGAAGTGGTTGAGTCACCACCCCAGAGGTATTTAAAAGATGTATAGATGTGGCACTTAGGGACATGGTTTAGTGGTGGACTTGGTAGTGTTAGGTTTATGGTTGGACTCGATCTTAAGGGTCTTTTGCAACCAAAATGATCCTATGATAAAAAGAGTTTATAAATATGCCCAACAACAGACACAACATACTTCAGGATAAATTAGCAAAAGGAGTGGTTATCTCATTGCTTTTCCAAAAAATTAGAAGTATGTCAAGACAATTTTAAGGGTTAAGTATAAGAACAGCATTTTAACAGCCACTGTTGGAGAGAGTGACACTTAGGAGCAGGATGTTGTGTTCATGGATTTTATCATATTTTAAAATATTATCTCTTTACATTGTGTTTTCTCCACTATTTTAGCAGGGCTTTGCACAGAAGTAATGGTCACTTTTTAACAACCTATCCATTTTTAGTTTTAAAAGTTTCCTGTATCCTACTAGCATATTCTCAATATGTGGAAAATAATGGTTTAAGCATCTCTTTTCCAACAAAACATCTCTCCTATATTTATTCAACATGAAGGAATTGTTTGATAAGCTTAGCACATTTCATAGCAAGAATTCCTATCAGGCATACAGTAGCATCTCCATATCAGAATTTTTTGTTACCTCTGTCAGCTCCAGCAGACCCTGGCTAACAATTGCTGGCTCAACTGCCAGCCTTGTGGTGATAGGTTTCCAAACAGGGACAGATGATGGATGAAGACATGCCACTAACATTCAAGTGTTAGGTGACTGATGATACCAAAGATGAAGCAGCAGTTAACTCAGAGGGAAGCAAGACAGACACAGGGTGTGACAGAGTTGATGGTGACCTGCCAAGAGGAGTTAGTAAGCTGAATTCACTGCATCCATGTAGTTAAGAATGAGAAACCACCAGAATATCCCAAAACTGCAACAAGTGTATTCACATCGGTTTTCCCCCTCTATAGATTGTTAGCAGCTTTAACAGTTTAACTACAATGCCAATTACAAATCAAGCGCTGTTAATAAACCAAAGCTAAGCTTCTACATAGTAGTATGTAAGATTAATGTATAGAACATAGCTGGCTTATTCTCTCGTAACAATGTTTATGTATTGTACTACTCTGCAAAATAAAGGTGCTCTTAAGCTCAATATTTTCCAAACAATATAAATCGTATTAATCACTGACATGGAGAATCATTATCAGGAAACTTGTAACCTACTCCAGAAAGGAAAAGCTTAGCTCAGACCAAGCTTTCTGCAATAGGACACAGGTATCCATTAAAGTATAAAGTCTTATTTGTATGGGATCGTTCTACTTCTCAGTGCTGTTTAGAGTGGATATAATTTATTTAACCTTGAATGTACTTCACTTTAAAGTTATTTAACATAACATCAAAGAAACAGCACCGCCTATACCAAGTTTTAGAAAAACAGTTTAGAAAATACTTCATAGTTGTTCTATAATTGCTGTTACAATGAAGGTCAATTTTACACAGTCCAAAAAATAAAAAAACCCAAAGTGTACTTTCTCTAATGTCTATTTAACACAGTCAACTTTTGTTGTTTGTAGAACTCCTGTTTCTTGTGTAGGTGATATCATTCTTCTAGCAAAAGGGACTCAAGACCTCTGTGATGCATTAGCATTTCAGTAATTACATTCATGTCCTATTTCTAACTTTATCTCTCCTTCTCCTCTTTTACCCTTAGAAAAATCTAAGAGCTATTTGGTTTTCCTTAAATCTTCTGGGAATGGAGGAGAGGAGGAATAGGGTAAGAGCTAAACCAGCTTATAACAGTTAATAGTATTAGACAAGCATATTAATTCATGCTAGAACATAAAAATTAAAACATACTGCTGGTTGCATGTTTGTTTTACTTACCAGATTTGTAATCTAATTTTCTTTCCTCTTAGCTCTACTGTTTTGATTTTAAAATCAACACCTATAAATAAAATACAGTAAACAGAAAAGGAGGAATAAGAAGCAAAAGTAATGAGGGTGTAATTATTATTTTTGTGAAAAAAAATTTTTTTTTAATATCA
This sequence comes from Aramus guarauna, assembly GCA_013400195.1. NCBI lineage: Eukaryota > Metazoa > Chordata > Aves > Gruiformes > Aramidae > Aramus > Aramus guarauna. The sequence continues at coordinate 2,088,482 of VXBL01000173.1, read as the reverse complement.
ACTTGTAACAGTCTGAACAAGCAGAAGGGTTTGCACCACTATTGGACACCTCAGGAACATCATGGGGATGTGACAACCGCTATACAGTCATGTGAGCCATCCAATTTGGCAGCATCACAACATAAACCTTCCACTTTGTTCAACACTTCCAGCAGTAGGTAAACCCAACACAACAGTAAAACTACAGGCACGGTATGTTTGTTTCTCCCCTATTCACCTTGACTGTCAAGGACAAACCTGCTCTACTTCCAACAGGCACAGATGCCCTGGAGGCATGGAGCAAAACCAATCCCTCCACATCAGTTTTGCTGTCTGTGAAGTGGGAACAATACACATCTGATTTCCAGGCTGGATGCTTAGCGTCAGTAAAGTGCTTTTAGTAAAAGTGCTCCAATTGTGGTTGGTTTATGGAGAAGTTTATCAGCACTGTCACCCTTACTTCCTACAAATATTTATTAGCAAAATGCTTAGATTTAGAGAGGGTATTTGATTTTTAAAATTTCATTTATACCTATATGGTACTTTTATCCATCATCTCAAAACTCCGGCCACATTTTGAATGCAGGCTAAGTATCAAAGATAGAACCATGAAGACCTTGTTATACAGAAAGATTTTACACCTATATAAAAAAAAAATAACGCTGGCAATCAACACATAAGACATACTATGGTCAAACAATACCTAGACACAAAAGATTACCACCTCAACTACCAGAATATTTCAGGGTATAAGTATCCTACAATATCACAACATTTGTAGATGCATTCATTTTAGTATACATTTGTATGAAGATTTTTGCTTCAGTTCTTCCTTCTGAACACCATCCCTCCTAACAGTGCTAAATCAAAAAAGGGGAAATAAAAAGACAAGAGAACATGGTTCAGACTGGTACACTTAAACTCACACAGAAGTGTAGAAGCATAACATGTTGGAAACACTTTTGCTATTTCACATACAACTGTATACCAAGGAAAGGGATGAAAGAGGAAAAAAAAGATTTTTACTTTCTCTGACAAAAACTACACCTTCTCCTAATGTCTACCTTTTGTAAAAGCCAAGCGTCCATGCTAATGTTGCTAACGTCAAGACTGGATTGTAACTTTTACAGAAAGGACTGAACTTGGCCCTTATACAAAGCTTTTCAAAACTCCTGAAAATTTAGGTAGGGGGGGAAAAAAGTGCATTTTACATCCTTAAAACCAGTTGACTTGTTGACTTGGCATTTATTTCAAAGTGCTCTTAAAGACAGTAAAACTATAAAAACTGTAAAGTTGTTGGTATGAGACAACAAAATGGATGAAGTTTTAAAAAAACAGATACACTTTACTAATTGAAATGTAAAGAATACATTCAATTCTATTTTTAGTCTGCAAAGCAGGTTGCCACTGTTCGGCTAGACAAAATAAATGGAAGGATCACTGATCTTCATTCTAAACAAAAATCCCTTCAAACAACTTGCTGTTGCACAATACACAGTGATAAAAGTAGCGGTTACCACTACGGTATTTGTTCTCCTTCTCCATGTCCTTAAAAGTGTCTAGCACACTTACTCACCAATTCTTGTAGAGCTTTTCAGGACATATGATGTTTATACTTCACTTACCAAAATGTATCCCATTCAAATCCCAGTAGGGTTCACAGGCAATACAGGAGCTAAAGTGATAAACTGATTTGCACTACAGAGTCTGCAATTTGATGGTAATTTTCAAGTATTTGTATGCAAATTGAGAAAAAATATTAGAATGATCCAGCTATGCTCTACTATCTAAAATGTGGGAAATAAGAGTTCTTGTAATTACTGCTTTTCTATTAATGAGATTTTGTTGGTTTTGTTTTTTTTTTTTTTTTTAAGAAACACATCCATTTCTACTGTTAAAGCCTTTTCTCTATATAAATGCACTTAAACTATAAAATGCAACTGTCTTAATGGTCATGGCTTTGTCTACTAGAGAGCAACTTAACTTGCTAAGGAGATAATCAGTATTAACTGAAATTGCTTCGAACCTCTCCCTTCCTCAAGGAACTTTGAATATAATTGCCCCCATGTCTCAACCCCAATCGTACCATTATCTCATAGACAAGATAGTATACAATTTGCCATTCACCTGAAACATCTAGCGTTTCTCTCCCACAGAAACATAACTAGAAAAAAGAATCTATGGTGCTTATACGGGTGGGTATACTTGTCTTAGGCTAACAATTATTCTTGCAGAGGATCTCAATTTGACCGCTGAGATACAACTCTGTTGTGTAAAGAAAAAGCCCTATTGTCACACACAAAAAAAGAAGTCTGAACTGCCTCAAATCCAAAATTGTGTATTAAAACTCATCACAGGAATTTAATGTAAGTTTCACCAACTTCATCGACAAAATATTTTTATTTTTACAGAAGTGGTTAATAGACACTGCTCTTACACAAATCAAGGAACAAAAAGGTTTTGTTCTATTTTTTAAAAGGAAAAATAAATAGTGAACTACAGAGAGAAAATCCAGCTGTTCTAATAAAGTAAATTTTCAACTCATGACTTCCTGGGACTAACAGGCACAACATATGAGTGAAATGAAGTAGAAAAAAGCCTACGTATTAAAGAGATGCTTTCAAAATAAATAATATGTCAACAGCATTCTTATTTCAAAGGCAGATCTTTCTATTAATCAACTTAAAGTCATACCATGAAACATTCCCCTACTGTTAAATTTTGCATCGAACAATGCAAACCAGTACCAGTTTTGGAAAAGCAGATTCTTCTAGAGAACTATTTGAATCATTTAACACTTAAGTCAGATAGCTTGTCATAACTAAGCAAAGGTTGCTCAACTGCTTTTTATAATTAGTAATGCTCTGCAAGCATCAACACAATACCAAAAGCTTCATGCCTGCCAATACCCAAGGAAAAAAAATCTGGCAACCTTCCTTTTGCACATGAAGAAACAAATTCGTAAGCCTGTCAAATTTCATTACGATGTTTCACCACAGACCTGCCAAAGGTAGTGCTTTGAGTTCCCATACAAATCGGTAATTTAATTAAAACAACAACAATCATTTGTTTTCCACTTTAATTTCAAATATCATCTCAATTAAGAAAAAGTTCAATGAAACAATTTATTTAGCTTGATCAACATCAATGAAAATACCTAAGCAAAAAGTTTTGCTATCCATACAATTACTCCAGTTGTTAAAAACAAGATGAAAAACTATTAATATTCTCTGAAGTCAATCAGGAAACAAACACTGTCTACTATTACAGATAACATACTTATTAGTCACACGTGACATTGAGAGTTGGACAACTGCACCTTCCCATTCATGTACACTTAAGCCAGTCTCACATGTTCTTTGTACTTGCAGTTGTAGAACACAAGATTTGGACCAACTGCTGAAAACTCCCATTCTTCAGCAAAATAACTGTAAACAGTTCTCTTAAGCACCTCTATTCAGCATGGGATAGAGAAGGTATTAAGACTACTCTTAGAAAATGGTGGGATTTTTTGAAGAAGTACTTTGTAATATTACAGCGTTCGTGCCAGCAATATTTGAGAAATTCTTTAAAAACCCTTGCTTAAACAAACTCTCAATTCATAGTTGCTCTAAGCAAGATGTGTATTTCTGAAGTCTTGTTAACCTAATTCTAAGACCTGTTAAGCACAGGCACATTCTCAGGAATTTTTCAAGTTTCATGCTGTTTGTAATGATACTGGTAGTCCTTGCAGTTACTACTCCCTTAAGGCAAATTCCAAACCACAAATAACATCCAAGTTTATGCAACATTTTTTTCTGTGTTCAACCCCACCAGAGGCTGCTCCAGTCTTGAAGCTATGTAGCTGCACAAACAGTGGTGTGCTGGAACGTGTGCACTGACAGACAGGACTTACTTGCCCTGGCATAACGCTCTACTAGCACAGCTACACCAACACGTTCCCCACTGTGCACCTCCAGTTATGGCTGGTATACCCTAAAAGGATGTCAACAGCAGCTAACACAAACAAGCCACTTAAGCATCTCGTGTCCTTAATTATGCAAACAGAACCGAGGTCATAGTTTTATATATAGTTCAATAAAAGAGAGGAATCAATAATTACTGTTGACAACTGCATTAAATCTGAACAACACATCTTATAAAAAGAAAGAATTTTAAAAGGCTCTCTTTAGCTGCTACAACCCCAATAAACTACTGCTGGTTTGCATGCTACCCAGTTTGCATTTTAAATGCCTGCTGGCTAATTTGTTGTCAACGAATAACCAAATGTACACATGCCAGTGGAGCCAACAAGTGCACGTGCTTATGATTGTACTGAAGCATGCCCTTTGCCAGGTCACAGTGATGTGAGGGGAACTAAAAAGCTCATCATAATCTTCCCTCCCATTAAAAAGTCAGCCTCCTCTCCATACATCAGGCTTGAATGGACCACAGGCGATCAATGCATTCACTTTTTCTAAAAATATTACACTACACCATGGTAAATCTGGACCACCATCTCTATTAAAGGTGTGCATTTTGGATGTCAGATTTTGACCCTCATTTTTCTCTGGAAAGACTTTTTTCAGTAACCCAAACACACAGCCCATACACATAGAAGAACTCATGAAAAAGGCACAAAAATACAGATCTCAGCCTCTGGTTTGGGTTTCTGATTTTGTATCTATTAAGCATTTCAAAGTATACTGATTCAGCTTGCCTTACCACTTAAAACTGCAAATGAACTGCTGCCCTCTCCCCACAGGCTAGACATATGTCAAATAAGGCATTAAGTACCGCAGCACTTATGTGGTGTGTGTAAGGTAAGATTATGAGTTAAGGATTTTCAAAATTTTATACAATGCGTATTTTTTTGCTAACAGCATATGAACTTTAGATTAAAAATATGCTTCATGCAAATGAGAACATCTATTACAACATGCGCTCAACTGAAACTATAATTTTCCAGGGAAAATAAAGGACTAGTAGAATAGAAGGGGTTTTTTTAAAGTATATTAAACACACAGCTAAGCAAACTGTCTGCACTCCTTTCAAAAATAAACAGCCTTAAAGAGAACAGACACTCAAAATAGAAGTGCACTAATAAAGTTCTAGATAAGGGCAAGTTGGTGAGGATGACATATCTTGTCACTGAACCAAACTTGAGCCTGTTCCAAACTTCAGCCTGAAATTCAATAAAAAAAGAAGTCTAGCCTAGAATGAATTATAATATACTAATTTTTCACCCCAGACAGGAAAAAGAAGTTATCTACTAATGCACAAACTGAAACACACACAATGGGGTCTAGCCTCTCTCTTTAGAGCTAGAAGAATTTGTTTAAAAATAAAACAAATAGTGAAGAAACTTCTTCCTATGCATTTTGCATTTACATTTTCAGTATTTTTTTTTTCTTCCTAAGTGGCAGAAAAAAAGAGGTGGAAACTGTTTTGCTTAATGCACACAGAGTGACCTTTCGGAGGCCAAGACTTCTTGGTAACAAAGTTAAAGGAGGAACTGGGAAAATAGATGGAAATGGAGCACAAAAAACACCCTCCAACTAAAATCAATTTCAATAGATTAAGTTTACAGAGGCCTATTAGTGATTTGCATCAAAGCAATTCAATCAGTGAAAAATAATCAGACGATATTTAAAGAAACACAATCAGTTTAAAAATTCAGAGGTTGTATACTAATTAAGCATTAAACCAGACATAATTCAAAGACTATGACAGTTTATTTAATTTGGACATCTGACAGCATTATACAGACAAATTTTCTTACTTCTGCTACAACTGATAACTGAGGTCACTTGCTTCTTGAAGTAAGAACCACCTTTGTTAGTCCTGGCCTGTAATTAAATACAATTCTTACATCTATCCAGAAACTACTGAAGTCAATGAAAAGATGCACAGTAGTTTTGATACTGATTTCTACCACCTTGCTTGCAGAGAGGGGAAGCAAGCAATAACAAAAGGCACATGCGGGGAGGGGGGAAGGTTACAAAAACTGTTTCAAGGAAAAAACCATAAACATTGTATCTTATTTTAATTGAAGCTGTAGGACATGCAGTAAATTTTAAAACACATTAAAGGAGAAATACCTCTTTCAAACTGCATGTTATAAATTCAAAGAATTGAAAGAGAGATTTGGAAGCATTGTTAGTAAGATTTCAGCCATTTTGGGGATTATTTTAAAGGCAGGTAAAATACGTTGTTCATAAAGCTTCAGCGTGTAATTCTAGAATGATTAACATGCAGACATTTGAGACTGCTCGCCTAAAATAAAAGTGTACCCATATCTCAGCTGGCAACTGTGCTACAGACCAGAATGAAACAGATACACCATCAACAGAAAAAAACCCAAAGATTTGGTAATATACATGCAGTGACTACATTTTGAAGATGCAATTAAATTGAGGTTTCAGGAAACTGTCAGTGATTTTTGAATGTCCAATACACAGCTTCTAAAAATCTAAAATGTTTGGTCCAAACTCAATGAGAATGGAGGAAGTTATTTCTTTACATTCTCGTGGACAGTAAAGTTACAAAGCCTTTCACAAAATGTAGGCTTTTGACACTATTTACAGTACTAAGTTCAAAGCATGCACCAGAATTTTGATAAACAGAATGAGGTGGAAGGGGAGCTTAGAAGCAGTAAGACTCCTTGTGCCTTCTTGAACAAGTCTTATTTTCAAGACTTCCAATTACAGAACAGGAACACACAGTGAGCTACTCGTCTACAAGTACCTAGCCTGAAAAGAAACTGAATGTGAAGAAGAATCAAACTTATTTCATGAGCAGCATTATCCAGATTTTAAAAAGGCAGAATCTATTTCAAAATGAGGCAGAACTTAGCATTTTGGTTTGGGTATCAAGTTTCCCGCTCCTTGGGATATCAGAAGAAATAAGTTGTAAAAGCGTTGCTATATGCTGTTAAATACTTGCAATCTTAACAACTGGGAATACTAATCTTTCTTGTTTATGGACAGCCTAGTGAAGATAGTTTACAAAGATTTCGGGATTTTTGTAATGAAAGGCACTCTAAAAAGTCTGTCTCTTCCATTTTATGGTTTAGCAAAACCCACAATTATTTTGTAAAGCACATGCACTATTTTCATTAAATGAACATTTAAGGTCACAATTCTCAGAAAGAAATAAGAAAGTCCATAACCGAGAATCATATGGCCCTCCTTGCTTTTTTTCCTTCACTACTGACACGCTCAGCTGTTCACAGCGGAGACTGAGTTTGACAGCTGCATTCCACTCTCCTTGCAAACTAAACTCCACATTCGGCACCATTCAAGTGGCCTCTTCATTTTGCCTGGTGTTTTACTTGCGTATTCTCATACATGTACTGACTAGGGACTACAGGGTACTCTGACAGTTCTGTAGTGTTGATATAACCCAGCACCTCAATATTTCTATCAGCTGAAGTTAACATCTAGTTTACAAATGAAGAAAACAAGGTTAATTTCAAATTTACTCTTTTTCACAACCTCATGTTAATTAAAAACCCCATACCTTCCCAAAACCCTATTCCTGTACCCTGATAATTTATATAATCTACCAACTACATTTTCCTATTTTAGAATATAGTTTTGTTACCTTATGAGGATTCAAACGATTACACACAGAAAACAACTGCTGACTACACCAAATGCTGTAAAATACGCTTACTTGACACATCCGGGGCAACCAATCACTTGCCAGGTGCTTTCAGTTGCTGTAGTCTCTAGCGTCCATTAGCAGTGACAACACTGATCCTAAAGGTGAAAGGCAGCTTCCAGGGAACACAGGCTTCTGTTGCATTTTTTCCTAAACTTACGGTTACAGAATTGAAGAAAAACAAGGCAGGTTCATACGTGCTCCCTAATTATCTTAAGGATTTGTGTAAGACAAAATAGTTTTCTGCGCAAGTCTCCAGTCTCCTGCTCTCCTCTATTCGTAGTTTGTCAAGGAATTGCAGCACACCATTAGTAAGCTATTTGTTTGTTCTATTAACACGATGCTGCACTAGCCAAAAAGCCAATATATAAGAACAGATAGGTATTAACACCCAGCACATGCAAAGATAAGAAGGATCAATTTTGACAGAAATACTTATCACTGATCAGAACTTTCTTCCTTTTTTTGTACAAACAGCAAAAATTTCTCAGTCTGACTACAGAGCTGAGTACAGAGCAAGGACATCTTACTGATACTCTCTCATGATGTGCTTTAAAGCAAGAGACATCTGTTTCTATTCTTTCTTCCCTCTCCCCACCCCAACTAAGTTTTCAGTGCCATCTTATGGAAGAGAAAAAAAATCTTTAAAGAAAAATTAAAATTAATTATACTTGTCAGAAAGAGCCCACCGGCACATACAGCATGTAGCAAAAAGACAAATGTTCATATAGTTGATGTAGGATGTTTTTCTGAAAATTCTATGTAGATTGTTCTTCATCTCAGATTACATCAAATTGCTAGACTTGGTTTTAAAACATAATTTTTATTATAATTTACTGAAAAAATATTTTTCAAAAGGTTGGTAAGCCACATACCATGTTTACAGTGCTTATGAGAATAAATACTGACTAGGTAACTAAAAAAATTACAAGCCACTTAAAGGGCAGTTCTGAAAAATCACCACTGATACTCTTTAAATGAACAGGCTGATACTTTTAAATGAGTATGTTTACATTATATGACAAGCTTATGGGAATGAAACTTAAAAAATGTCGACCAACAACTTAAATGTTAAGGATAAAGAGAATGAAGAAAGGGTTTGAATCGTGACAGAACCCCCAAACATGCGTATGTATGTATAATCATATATATGTGTATACATCTTAAAACCAGAAGCTGCCTTACTTAAGATTGCTCTGGTAAAAGATAAACCTAAAGTTTTCACCATCGCTATTGTTGACTAGATGGACATCAGGCATTTTGCACGGACATGGGTATTTTAATAAGAATTGATAGGGAAAAGACTGCTTGGAAGAAAAAGCTACCGAGCTTGGTAAATCTAACGAGTTCTCAACTTACATACCATTTCACACGACCATCAAAGTAAGGTGAAACAAGGACAAAGAGCATTTTTGTAAAGTCAAAGGAGTCTTACACCGCAGTGCATTTGCATGCCACTGATCTGGATCCCACAGGCTACAATTAGTCCAAAACAGATCACAGATCACAGCGTTCCCATCCCGATCCACAATAAGCCTTCCCATTACAAACTCAGCTGAGTAGCTCTAACTATGATTTTGCTTGTAAACCAGGACTGAAGGAGGCTTTAGCATTTACTACAAGTGGTACTGTAGTGGCCAGCAATGAGCACGGGGCACCCAAACTGTTCGGATATTATCAAGGGCAAGGCCTCTTTGCTGGGATGCTTTCAGAGCCGGTGGAAAAGAGCTAAAGACTAAGCCTCAGAAACTTTCCATACTAAGCCAGCACGTAAAAGAAAAGCTGAGGAGCTCAACTTGATTTGATGGAGCAGGAGAGTCAGCTGCCTGAGAGGTAAATCTCAGGTTTGGGTGAGCAGGAACCTCAATTTCAGAGATTAAAACCCAGAGAGAAGCGTAATGCCTGCAGAAAAATTAGATGGGCAGGAAATACCACTGAGTACAGGAATTTTGTAGATCTCTCAGGGAAGAAAAACAGGAGAAGGACTGGGGATGAGCTAAGATGTGGTGGATGCAAGTAAGACAGACAACCATGACACTGAGCAGTAGCTGGGCAGAAAGTAAGAGAACAGAGGACTTTGAGAAATAAAGAGACTCTGATGAAAGAGAAGATAGCACCATTTTAGAATTAATACATAAATTCTAACAACATCACTATGGGAATCTGAATTAAGATGTATTTCTTTTGGGATAAGAACTACTTTTGGGGATGGAAAAAGAGGGAGGGGGGAAGAGGCAAAGGCAAGAACTCTTCCTTCACCACCCATCTTTGAATCTTGTCACAAATGTGGCAATGAGTATTTATCCACTACCTTTGGAAAGATCATCCTTGTCCATGACTAATTTAATTTTTAATTGTCAAGAGTCTGAAAAACCTCCATGTGATAGTTTTGGATTCTGCTTGTGTGTGAATAATGCAGGTGCATGGGGGTCAGGTAACAAATCATAGACAGAGATTTTTATTTTAAAAGTATATGTAAATATATGTTTGTTGACAAAGCCAATATGATGCCAGTATTACCCTCACTTAAGCATTCCTTGATTATACAAAAGAAGTTACCGTAACTACTTTGGCTTTAACACTGGCATGAAAAGAGTAATTTGACATTATTGCAGATACAGAGGAACATTTCTAAAACCAATTTCTTTGCCAAAACAAGGAATAAAAATAAGTTATAACCTAATAGTAAGAACAAACATTCAGACCCAGCACATAAAATTGTAAACAACATCTATTTCTCATCTGACAACCACATGCAAAAATCAGTAAATATTTGAGCATATTGAGTATTCGCAGTACTATGTAAATAGCAGATTAAGTAGACACAATATTCTATGCAACTAATTTAATGCCCAAAATAAATACATCAAAAGAATTTTAGATCAACAGCACATTGTGTGCTGTTATGAATAATGTGCTGAAATCTGCCGAGCTATTTTCGAACACTTTCAAAGAACTTCAGTATTTGACATGAGACAGAAGACATGTTGATGTGTTTTTATTATAGAATTTACTTTACCAATCTGTCAATGTAGTCTTCCTAAATTAGCACTAAAACACTGTATCTTTCTTAATTGAATCCACACCTCTCGTTTTCAGCAGAAACAGTCCACTTTTCAGTGACATGGCATTATTATCCTAAACAGCATTTAGGGACAGGAGACAGCTGAAGTTTTTGGACATTTGCAATTGTTCCACTGTCGGAGAAGACCTCCAAGTAGCCTGTACACTTTCATGCAAAGGGTTGAGGTGTTAAATGTTGTTCTGTTTGGCCTATACTTCCACAGATTTAGTATAAAATCATAAAAATAAGTATTATCAAGGTAAAGGGGTAAACACGTTTTCTAGCATTCCATTCAAAATACAGCTTCGCTAATATAAGGTAGATAGAGCAAATTTTAGTTGTTCCTTTTGGTTACATAGTCTTTTCAAATTTAATCTCAAGGTATATTCAGTTTTCATAATTTCCTCTGAAATTATGTCAGTCATAATAAATATATAAATCAGTCACAGGTTTTCAACAATGTTTCAAAACACATTCTCCACTTGTAATTCTTAAAAAACACCGCAGTAAGTGGTGACAAAGAGCTTTATGATTTCAACTGTGTATTAAAGTCTGAACTTGGGTCATTTTAGAGTGCTGGTTATTTTCAATCTACATGAAGTATAAATAGCAGAGGTTACTACTTCTTACTCTATAGTGCAAAAAAGCAGGGTGCAAGCTGACTGTGAAAAGCTCTTTCATTTAGCAGTCAAAGCATCTGGGGGAATCTCAACAGCTCTCAAGTTTAGTCAGAGGACCTTGAAAGAATGCCATTACTGTCAAGTCTTTCTACGTGTATTTTGGCACCAGTTGATTTCCCTATGTTGCTTTATGTTGGCACACTTGGTATATCAAACATTACGTAATCTACTGTCTAGCAGCATACCATCATTTATTTCCTGTTTCTTTTTTAAAATAAGGAAGCTTCTCTGCTTCAATTACTGTCTCTGTTATGTAGCAAATCAGTTTTGCTTACACGGCACCTGACTGGAAGTCTGGACCAGGATCTACACCACTTCCTCTCACTTCTCAAGATTCACATCTGGAAACTAACCCTAGTTACGTAGAGCAGCCCAGTCCTGAAGGAACCCTTAATGTAGGCCAATCCAAAGAAGAAGCACATGAGTTCAAAACACTATATAGACCTGAAGAATTTCTAAAGAATACATTCCAATGTTCTACTTCCTCAGCTGTACCATATATTAAATCTGTCTGTCCACAGAAGCAATCAGCATTTCTTCATTACAACATGCCACTTGAGGATTATGCCTCTGATATGCTACCACTGTCTTTCTAATTTCTACGAGGTTAAGTTACCAACTTCAAAACAAAAATGTATTGACACTAACAGTGTTCATCTGCACTACCAGATTTGGATCTTTAGAGGACCTAGGAAAGAATGAAACAACTGACAAAACACACATTAAAACTAAATTAAGAGTAACTATATATTAATTTGTCAGGGCAAGATAGTTTTAGGTGGTAATAATTCAGTTTCTAAAAGGCAATACAATCACTTTCCATCACATAGTATAAGTTTCCTCACATTCCAAGCTACAATTAAGCTAAGCACATGTATTTTCCAATGACACAGACTTAACAATCGCCTTGCTGCAATATTCAAGAGTTCAACTCCAAGCGTAGGACTCTAATAACAACGCAGACTAACTAGCTTGTTTTCCTCCCTTTACACATTTGTGTATTAAAAGGCAGCAGGCATTAAATTACCTCCAAGACTCGGTACGGATGACTAAATCGTGAATAAGACAGAACACTATAGAACTAGGAGGTTGCTCTCCAGTTAGTTCTATGAGGAGCAAAACATGCAGTGTGCTCAAGAGTTACTACTCTTCGAGAACCAAAACATCAACCTCCTCAGGTCTAACATCATGGAGGGTTTCTTGATGAAGGCATAACAGCAATCTGGAGTTAAGACTATGGTCTGGAAGAGTATTTGAAGTCCCATCGACTATGCTGAATACACACTGTGCAACTTTTTAACTCCTGAAATACTTCTGTTTCCCTACAGGCAACATCTAAGACTTGACCACAATAACCTGTTTCACCAACCGCCCCTATTTTTTTTTTAAACTGTGTTTTTTGTTTGTTGTTAGGAATGCTGAAACAGGATACCCCATACCTTCTCGAAACTTTCAAAGACAACTAGGACCTCCACAATCTTTCCATCAAGAGCTGGGAAGTCTGACACCAAGGGCTCCCTCACCATAAACCCCACGAACTTCCCACTGTGAAGTGGCACACGGTCAAGGAACCCACCCGGGGCGACGCAACCCCGCTCTGCCAGGTGGGAGGCTGGGCGGGAAGGGGACAGGGACCGCCACGCACCCCGAGTGGAACGAGGCCTGCGAGGCCCCTGCGAGGAAAGCCTCGGGCAGGCATGTGGGGAGAGGGGCCCACGCTTGGGGGAAGGCGAGAGAAGGGCCAGGGAAGGCGGCCGCCACACCGAGCCCCGTGTTTCCACGGCCGGGCCCCGCGGCAGGGTGGGCACGGCGAGGACCGGGTCGGGACGCGGCCCGGCGGGCTCTCTTACCCACGGTGGACTTGCAGGCCTCGCAGAAGGTGTCGTCGGTGAAGCGCTCCATGAGGCTGGTCTTGCCCACCCCCCGCGACCCGATGATGATCACCTGCAGCTTGAAGTCGGCCGGGCGCGGCGGCTGCTTCCTGCGGCGGGACTGTCCCCCGGAGAGCGCCGGCGACCCCCCCGCCGAGCCCGCCCCGAGGTCCAGCCCGCCGCCCCCAACCCTGCGCTGCTGCAGCCCCGAGCCCGGCTCCATCAGCGACGCATGCGGCGCCGCGCTGGCGTCGCGCTCCCTC
>VXBL01000173.1:2049288-2074957 GCA_013400195.1 Aramus guarauna | reverse complement strand
CCGAGGGGAACGGGAACAGCAACAGCAACAGGAACGGGAACTGCACCGCCGCCGCCGAGAGCGGCGCGCCCAACCCCGCGCCCGGCCGCGCAGCGCCCTCTACAGCGCCGGAGCCGCGGCCCCGCGCCGCAGTGCCGGGGGCGGGGAAGGGCCGAGCGCCCCGCCCTTCCCCCGGGCTTGGGCCGACCGGGGGTCCCCGCCGCCCTGCCCGGCCCTGCCTGCCTGCCTGGTACCGCCTCTGTGCACCCCGAAACTGGGGTGGGGAGGGCGGCCCCGGAGCCCGCCCCGAGCGGGGCTGGGTGGCGTTGTCTCAGTCGCTTAGACTGAGGTGATCTGTGGTGGATTGCGGCCTCCTGCGCGGGCCGGCCTTGCTGGGAGCCCCGTGCGAGCTGTCCCTGCTGGGGCGGTGGGGTGTCCCCTAAATTTACCTTCAGGTAGTCAAACAGACCACAGCCTCGGGTGGGCCCCCGGCACACGGCGGCACCCGCGGTTCTGGTGTCGGCTGGGGAGGGATTTCACTGTCAAATCCAAACCTGATACCTGTGCACCAGGGTGATATGCTTGCACCTTTTCATAACAGCCACCTATGCTAGCTCAGTTGTTCTAATTCCCGAGGAAAGGAAAAAATGGCATTAGAGGAAGTAGTGTCATAAATCATGTGAAGGAAAATGATGGGGGTGAGTGTTGCTCACTGTAATTTTTGGGGAAATTTCTACCTCTCCAAGCACTGAGGACCTAGAGTTCACAGAATCAAGATTTTTTCAGGAACAACCAGTGGCAAAGATGCGGCCCTGACTTCCAGAGGTGGGAAGGATTCATGGTTTTAAACGAGATCTACAGGTAGGTGCCGTATTCCTATGAACATCAGAGGTGAGGGCAGCCAAAGCTAGTGGATATCCCGACACTTCTTGTGTGTTACTCTCACCTCACCCTCTCCTTATTGATTATCTGTAATGCTATAATTAGGTATTTGAAGGGGCAATCCATCACTGAGAGTGAAATAATCTAGCAAGTAGAGCGTCATACCAAGATAGCTTTTTGAGGTTTTTTTCCCCCCTTAGGTCCTTTGTCTCAAATCAGAATGTTCTCCAAAATCATGCACTTGCTGTGATGCATCTGTAACTCTGATAGATGCCCAAAATTGCTCAGCTCTTCCTAAACTGTGCAGGCGATTAGGTATGTTGTAGACTGTTCTCCCACATTCATTATCAGTCATTAGAGCAGCCCCAGTTCCACATACACATTATGTCCTACCAACTTGCTTTCGAATGAGGTAATTCAAATGAATCTAGGTTGACCACTCTATTTCTGTACCTGCACAAAGATATTCAGCAACATCAATATTCATTTTCAGTCCCTCATTAAATGAACTGAACTGTGAATACCAGGCTTCAATTGTGTAGCCTTGAGTGGTCTGTGTTTTGAGTAGCAGGAGAGCTTTTTCTTGATTAGTCAACAGCTGCAGAGAACCCGCATATATGAAGTGAATTCATATATGTGTCTCCAGTCTGTCACGTTTAGCAGTCTGTCACCAGCCATTGCCACTCTTCCTTTCTATTCTTCTCTGGCTATTCGATGGGGCCATTTCGGCAAAAGCATGCGTAGATTTTTTCTCGTTAGCTAGTTTGTGGCAGCTAAACTTTTCCTTCAGCATCTGTTTTCAGCTTTCCCACACTGGCATGCATAGTCAACTACCAAGTATCACAGAATCATAGAATATCTCAAGTTGGAAGGGCCTCATAAGGATCATCAAATCCAACTTCCTGCTCTTCGCAGGACTACCTAAAATTAAACCATATGACTTAGAGTGTCATCCAGACACCCCTTGAACTCTGACAGGCTTGGTGTTGTGGCCGCTTCCCTGGGGACCCTGTTCCAGTGGCTGACCACCATCTCAGTGAAGAACCTTTTCCTAATGTCCAATCTGAACTTCCTCCGACACAGCTTCATTCCATTTCCTCCTCTTCTATTGCTGGTCACCAGAGACAGGAGATCAGCACCTCTCCCTCTGCTGCTCCCCTTGAGGAAGCTGTAGACTGCTATGAGGTAACCCCTCAGGCTTCTCTTCTCCAAGTTGAACAAACCAAGTGACCACAGCTGCTCTTCATACGTTTTGCCCTTACGGCCTTTCACCATCTTGGTCTCCCTCCTCTAGACACACTGATAGTTCGATGTCCTTATACCAAGATGCCCAAAAGTGCACATGATACTTGAGGTGGGGCTGCACCAGTGTGGTGCAGAGTGGGACAACCACCTCCCTCAGTGGCAAGCTATGCTGTGCTTGATGTACCCCAGGACACGGTTGGCCCATTGGGTGCCAGGGCACACTGTTGACTCATATTCAACTTGCCATCAACTCAAATTAATAGACCCAAAGACTTGCCATCAACCCAAACCAACCAGTAGAGCCAATATGTCCTCATTTGTCAAGATCAAACTACAAATCTCAGGCAGATTAACAAGCATTTGGACAACCTGCAGTACTGCAGAAATGAGTTTGTCATACCCTCAACTATTTCACTCCAAAGAGAACAAGAATTTTTATTGCAGGTTTTTGTGTTGGTTTTGTTTGTTTGTTTGTTTGTTTTTCCCAATAGCTGTGCTTGGATCTATTTGACAGAGGGTATCATTTTTTTAAACCAAAATAATGTTACCATTCATGATGTGAATACTCTTTTAGTGTTCTAAAGACTTTTATATTGGTATGTTTTATACACTTTCCCTAAATGGGAGCTGTATGTATGATGTATTAAGTGTATGTGCATCAGTAAAATCATACCTACATGAGAAGAACGTACTGATTTACTATATAAAAAAGTTTTGGCAAAGCTATGCAACTTTTATGGATACCTTGGCCTACACTTCAACTCATTTATGTACACAAATAAAAGATCAACATGAAAAAAAAATATGAAAAGCTAGCTCAAAAAGCAGAGAAAGAGGTGGGATTTTGATTTCCTTGTAATTGTTTGGTGAAAAAAGGTCAATATGCTAGTAGGTAGTGTAGTCTGAGTGGCAATGTTTTCATTACAAATTAAATTGGTATTGGCCAGCAGAAAAAAGCTTGGGGCAAAGCTCACAGGATCGGTACCGCAGCATGGTTGAAATAGAAAAAGAGCTTCTGACCTTCTTTGCTTCTGAAGCAAAGAAACAAAGGGGGAAAAAAAAGCCCCCAAATGTCTCATTTTATTAATAAGGAAATGTATGGAAAAAAAGGCTATTTTAATGCATTTTCAAGCTGTGTTCTTAGGGAAAATCGTTGTTAATGTTTCCATCCCTCTTGTACATCCCAGACACTCTTAGGGCAGCTAGTGCATGTGTTCATGTTTAGAAATGTGAAAGGAGACCTGCTTCAATGTGATGAGCTGTTCGGAGATGTCATATTATGTCTGTACAGTTCATTTCCACTGTACAGCCTTTAGTATATGTCCCCTAAATGTCATCTGTTGTGCCCTAGGCCTAAACTGTTTTTCTTCTCATGCAGTTTCTTTCGCCTTCTGCTATGTCTTGTACTCTTCTAGGTTTGATCCAGGTTGAATTTATTTCAAGAGAAATATTTAAAAGAAAATACATGAAGTATTCTTTTGGAGAGAGGGGTGAGAGCAGGGTTGATTGGCTAGATCAGCCTGCCTGGCTGTCAAACCCAGTCTCTCTGAGCTTAAAGGATATTGATGGAATATTGACAGACCAGTCATCGTTCCAGTGGAAGGAACTCTTGCTACTCAATTGAGTACCGCAGTACAGTTAATTTAGATGTCTCTTTAATCAATCTTTCTCACAGTCTGTTCTGCAATACTTATAACATCTGAACTATGTTACTATTATAATTAATTTCTCTTTTCAGTACACATCTAAAGGGATACCATTATGCCCGTATTACAGATGGGAAACTGAGGCCCTGATATTTTTGACTCTGTACTGTTTTAGGCTGCTTTGAAAATTTTTACATGGTTATTTTATGTATTAAGTCTTGAGGATTTCCTTCATGAACTGGTTGGAATTTGCTGTTTTGGAAAGGGTGGCAAAGCAATTTTTAAGACAATGGCAGTCAAAATGAACACAAGGTAGGGACTGCAAGCTTACATGTGTATGCTGCCAGAATAGTTTAAGAGTAGGATTTCAAGGCTTGTGCTGTAATGCATTGGAAAAGTTATATCACCTCAGAAGAGTAATCCAAGAAATAGTAGTCTTGAGCTAGCAAGAAATGCTAAGCACAGGGGTATAGCTAACATCTTTGTTTCCCACAGAGTAGTTTATACAGATTCTTCAAGCCCCATAGCAGAATGCAGGTTCCTCCCAGATTAACATCCTAAACCAATCTCTTCTCAAATATAAATGAACTCAGTGGCTTCTGTTAACTTCATAGCTCCTTTTTATACTCTATAAATTTGTGAAAAGATACCAACACTCTGGATCTGTATGGAACTTTTTTCTTTGGTGGAAATAATCAATTACTTTTTTTCCCTGTTTTCAGAAACTTCATCTACTCTGAATATTTTCCTCTCTTTTCTCAGGGTGGTCAACTGTGATTCCCATGGGAATTTTAGATCTACTTTCTAAACTTTTTATTTTGAAAAATACCCCCCTTTTTAATATGTTTGTTCCTTTCCAGACTTCAATATTTTATTTACTGTGTGAATGAACTGAAAGAACCATTTTCCTAGGCCATCAGAACCCATTTGGGGATTTAAAAGGATAGCAATTTTGAGTGATATCACACCCTGGTTTAGTTCCTTAATATCTTTTTTTCCCTGAAAATTCAATATTAGCATTATTGCATCCATATTGTTCTCATTTTTGACAAATTCCATACAAGTGTGGGATATTTATCATCCAGTATCAACATGTCAGATTGAGTATGATTAAATCAAAGAAGAAAACAAACAAAAATTAGAAAAAGTCCTACTGTAAACAGCTCTGCAGATTCTTTATTGTACTATTGATTTTAAGCATGTCTCTTCATTGATTTCGGTGGGGAGTTTGGTTAAAAATCAATAGTATGAGCTGGCCTCCTGATTGTACCTTAAAATTTGTACAAAGACAATAAAAGCATATTATGTGAGGGAGAAACCTTTTACTGGTACCATTAGTATGAGAGTTAATGGGGTGTATTCTGATCACTGTCACTTCTGAGTAGGTTTTCCTTTGACACAGATCATGCATATAGAGAACAGGCTATGTGCATGTAACCCATACCTTTCTTCATGCAGGAGTGAACAGCTTTCTACATCTTCCTGGGATCAGGATTGATTTCTACATATGCAGAGAGCCTTGGGAGAACTGGAAGGAAATAAGCAGGACACAGTTTAGACAAGGGAAGGAGAAACAGGCACTCACTTAGCCCTCACTTTTTAACAAATTTGGAGATGCAGAACACCTAATAGCCTTTAGATATTGCCATGGATTTGTGTGGTCTGCACAGGAATTCTGGTCTATTCTGTGAAGACAAGCAGCTCCCCAACCCCAGTGAAAGGGTGTTTTAGAATTATATTTCGCTGAATTCCTTGGTTCACAGAGAATTATTATCACAAAGGCTTTCTTTCCATTGACTTCAGTGGAATTGCTTCATAGTTACACAGTGGCTTCAGATTTGGCCTTTATTCTGTAGTCATGCTTTACACTCAGCTTTCCAGTTCTGTATTTGTTTTAAATGTAACAAGAGATTCTTAGTAAAAGAAGATGGCAGTTTTGAAAGCTTCAGTACATGTCTAAGAAATATAAAACTCACTCCATCCATCCATCCATCCATGCAGGTAAAGCTGGCTTACTCCGGAGTGACTGTGGGATGTAGTGAGGGAGAAGAGAGAAGTCCATCCATGGGCGGTAAGTGGCTTGCATGGCTGCTGCAGCTTCTGGTCACCAGTGTTCAAAGCAATTCCCACTCTTCTCTTGGTCCACCCATGTGATGGCCTTTCCTGATACCGATACATGGAAACAGTGACTGTGTTCATTGACTTCTATGGAATCAAACTGGTGCATACTTCTTTTTTTGGGTTGTTTCCAATAAAGTTCAGAAGAACACTAAAAAATGTACAGAGTGGTTTTGCTGATGCAAGCATATTTACTCACTCCCTGTTTCTAGCAATACTTCAAATAGTCTTAGATTTAATATATTTGCTATTGAAGTGAGAAACTCAGTAGAGAGCAAGAAGTAAATCCTGCAGATAAATGGATCTACAAACAAATTCTTAGAATAAAATTAAAGCTAATGATTCAATAATCTCTGACTACTGTAATATGATAAAATGTGAAACATACCTTCAAGGTATGCAATCTTATGAAGCTCAGATTATTTTAATAAGCTTAACTGACCAAGTTTCCTCCTTACTTTTAGTGCTATGCTTTTCCTAGCAATTCCAGAGAGCTATTTGTTGGATAGCTTTCAAATTTTTGATTCATTTAAACAGAAATAAATTCTGAGGTTTGATAGTCAATATTGCTAATTATTATCATTAACTTGGAAGCCTTGAATTTAAAATTGAAGGGTTACAATTAGATGAAGGCATTACTTTACTCACTATAAAGAATAGTGGACTTTTTTGTAAAATTTGTGGGATCTTTATATGGGTTGGCTCTTTTGTAACCAATGGCTTTTAAACACTCAAGAGTTTGTTTTCTTCCTTGTAGTTGTCTGTGAAATACTAAAGGATGAATTCCCTCCAAATGAAGATCTAGATCTCAGAGCAAGTCAGAAATTGAATGTTTTCTCTCCCATGCAAACACACAAACACATGCTTAGGCATGCACAGAGATACACGTATGAAAACCAACACTTGCTTTTAGTCCATGAAATGTTTAAGAACTTGAACTGTTCGTTCATTTCAAGACCACTAGGTGCTGCTTATTCACTGCAGCAAACCTCACAGTCTCTTATAGTGAGTGAGATGAAATATGTGAATTATTCTTAGTATCAAACTGAATTTGAGGCCTTTTGCTTCCCAGTGTAGTCTGAGCAACTGAGAATAAAGCTAAAAATATGGTAGAGGGCTTATGTTGTGTAATTAGGAGAAGCATTTCGTCAGCCACTTAGTTTTGAGCCCTCAATTACTGACATGGTGAAAAAAGGTATCAAGAAAATCCTGCAAAAAGCCTTTCCAATGTTTTAAGAACAGAAAACACAAAAAGCCCTCTCATATTCTGGTCTGACTGGCATAGGAGGGATTTACAGTCAGGCGATTACTGAAAATTGAAAAATCTAATTAAGGTTCACTTAAAAGTTTCTAATCTCACTTTAGCTCTGATGCTCATTATCATCTTAAATGTGACATCTATTGTTTTTCAAATAACACATGAAGACCTGAGTTCTTACAGTTAACACTCAATCCTTCCTAATATACTTCATTACCTGCTAATTCTGTACATGTGACTACAGATTAAGGACAGGCAGGAATAGCAGAAGAAAGTTTTTCTGCATGATTATAATAGAAAGAAAGAATACAAATCTCTAGCTTTAAACAAATCTGTCCATGATAGTTGTAAATATGCTTAGGGGTGAAATGCCAACAGCAATCACAACATGTGAGTCACCTATCCACAGACAAATGGAAGTTCATGGCTGTATGAAATGGCTTGGAAGCCTTTGTGATTTGGTTGTGCTTAACCAACCTGTATTCCTGTCTTCTAGAAGATGGACTGGTTTAAAAATAAATATGAGACAAGAAATAGAAGTAAAGGGCATGGATGGTGTGTCTATATTAGCATATTATGATAAATGAAACATCGAAATAAAGTGTGCAGTATGCAGAAAGCAGGGTTATTGCTACTGTGTGTGTTTGGTACCACTGTGCTCTTTTCTAATGAAGAAGAGATGATATTTCATTCTTCCTTTGACTCAAATAGACCATTTTTTTCAGTAGGAGGAATAACAGAGATGTGAAACTAATGTTGAAAAGCAGACCGAGCATTATGAAAAGTTTTTTGCAAAGATTTAGATAAAAAATTGCAAAAGAACAATTGTTCTTTCTGTGTCAGTAGAACGACCCTAAGAATAAACTATACTCACATTGTTTTCAAGGTCTGGGAAAAAATAATAAAGCTCAAGTAAACAGTAAAATATAGTAAATTAGTAGCTTAGGTGAAGAGATTAATCAGTTCTGTAAAATATCTGTCTATTAATACCTCATATAAAAATTGTCTGAAGGGAATATGTAGTCCGGTGATGGAATGTCTGAGGGAGCAGGCTAATGGTAAGAGCGTGGGTAAGATTCTGAAGCAAAGTTTAGAAACCATAAAACCCTGCACGTTCAGCCTTCGGTTTCCCCTCTCTTTAATTGCATGATGCAAATAATATATCCCAGAATGATTTTATGATCCAGAAAATGTAACGTGAATCAAAACACACTCCATGTTGTATTTATCAGCGGGAAATCCCAAATCCTTTTAAGCTAATGGGAGGTTATTTTTTTTTTCACCTCTAATTTCAGTGTAGCAAGGCCTCATCCATCAGTGCTTTGGCTGTTCTTTAAGCATTGGCGAGGAAGTGCTGGCTGCTGCCAGTTGTGTGGAACAGGCACGACATTCCCATCTGCATTTCTGAAACCCTTGTTTTTCACAGCCACTGCCGGGTTCGGGGCCATACAGTCACAGTGTTCTCTGCTGCAGATGTTCTCTAGTTTTGCAGAGCAAGAGACTTGGCATCAACTATTCACACTGGCAGCACTGTGTGACATACAAATGTGGTCAAAAAGAAAAATGGTATCTGCTGGAGGTGGGAACAGTCAGGCTCATCTGGTCCATGTCACTACTTTATTGTAGTGCACATTTTGTTTCCCAGTAGTATAAATAAGCATGATTTGGGGAAGACTTTAATTGTCTGCATCATTCCCTTCTCCAGGAGATCTGCCAGAAAACAACTTTAAATCATGTCTGGGGTACTGAAGAGATACTGGTGGCAGAGCCTTCCCCAATGAACAGTGACCAGCTGTGTGGTGTCAAAGCTTTAAATTCCAAATTCCTGAAAACCCATCAGCTATTTAACGATGTTATTTTCAGTTACACATAGCAAGCTTGACCAAAGAACCCGCTTAGTGAATGTCAGTGTTCAGAGATTAGTGTGTAAATGCCAAGCTTGTGCCTGATCACACAGTTGTCCAAGTTACAAGGTGTAGACCTTTATTTGTAGTGAAGCTGGCTTCTTTATGACAGTGATGATAAGATCACCATTAACAAACATCTCATTTTCTGGAGAGAATGGAACATGTACTTTACTTCAGGAAGGTAAAAAGGAGAATATCTGGTAGCATCTTCTAAAATTAAATATATTAGTATCAGTAATTTATATGCTGTTATTCTTGAAGTGATCTTAAATAACACTAATTTTCAAAGGATCTTGGAAATCTGAAGACAATCCAGTGAGGATTTCCAGCATTATTCTAGAGAAAGTGAAGGAAACTCAGGGATCTGCTTACTTGCTTAAATCCCATAGAGAGTAATAAACCAGTTAATTTTGTTAAAATTATAAACTTAAATTGTCAGTCAACATGATTTTGTGGAAGGTAGATTTCTCTTTCCAAACAAACTCATCACATTTATTTTATAGTGAACGGTGGATCTGATGGAACAAGGTGGTTGTATTGATAACAGTAGTGTTGGATTTCTCCAGTGGGTTTGATATAATCCCGCACATTCTGAATAAACGATGTGATTCATGCAGGACAACCGGCGTGCGCAGCATATAGATTTAAAACTGGATTACTGAGAGGCCTTGAAATGCAACTGATACCAGGCTGTCAGAGCTGGGTGTCTTGAACAGGTTCCAAAGGGGTCATTAAAGTACTTCAACACTCTTTTTAAAAATCAGTTGTGGAGATGATGATACAGAATCTTCACCTGGATGGTTTAAAAATGGCATAAAGATCGACCAGGAAGTAGATGATGAATACAAGTTGCTTTACCGAGAGAAGTTAGTTACCTAATTAAATGCAATTACCCAGTCCAAAGAACTGAGATTCAGAAGAGCCACATCTATAACTATGAGTCATTACAGGGCACAGCAAAATCTGAGCCAGCGCTGAGTACTCTTCAGCAGGGCTACTTAGTCTTGGCACGTGATTTTGGCTATGCTGTCCTTCATATTCAACTTAACTTTTTAGGACCCGCCTCAGCTATGTCTGATTGCATTGTATAGACTTGCTTACTCTTTGTCTTGGTAGATGAGCATCTCGAAGAGTTGAAAGTTCACTGTAAATGATCATCTCAAAATCAAGCATTAAGGCTAGGTTTTAGGAAGAAGGAGCAAAGCGAAATGGCAAAGTGACTTTGCCACTACACATATCAATAGTAACAGCATTACTAGAATATTGTCTTCATTTTTCATAGCTCTGCTATGAAAAGAATGTGGCGATATGGTTGAAGGATACAGAAGGGTACAGAGCAATGTCGTTGCTATGTCTGCTTTGATTATTGGCTTCTAACTTTTAGGGAGTTTGAAAGAAAGCAGAATGCCTTTCTACCGGTGGCCCATGTTCATAACTTCACAGGTGGACTGTTCCTTACTTGGTTAGAAAAAGTCTGAGCTAAAAGTACTCAGCATTGTTCTGAGAATCAATCTGTCTGTTCTCCAGTTTGTGTCCCAAAGTAGAGTTTCTCTTCAGGGTTGACTCGTCCTTGGTCCTTCTCCTTATGCTTTCCCTTTCCCATTTCTTTCTTAAATGGTCTTTATCTCATGACCTTCTTCATACATATGAAAGCCTGTTGTGCACCTAGAACAAATATCAGATAAGATGAGCAATGGAGATTAACTAAGTCCCACAGAGGCAATTGCATAATACTGTGCTTTTTAAAATGTAAACCTGATTTTTTTAGAAAAGATGCTAATCATTGTATACTATTCCAAAGATCCTCTGTAATTACCTTTTCATTTTCACTGACTTCACTGATAGCAGAGCATGGACCAGCAATGATCTTTGGCTACACAGTGCTTTTTTCCTTTCAATGAAAGGACAATAGATAATTATAGCTTATTAATGGACAAGAGAACAGCTATATACATACAGGAAAAATGTTAGAGTCTTATTCAAAGCTGCAGAGAGAAAATGCTTCAATGCATGGAGGCATTCTGTTTTATGGGAAAACTTGAGTTTTGTTTTTCCTCGAAACAGTGGTTTTTCAGAGACTCAGTAACGTTTTGCACACTGCATTATTTTGTTATTTAGCACTGTGTGAGGATTTGCATCTTATGGAAGGGGAAATCTACCAAAATTCAAAGCAATTTCTGAATTGTTTTATTGACTCTGGTTCAAGTGGGTCTATCTTTTTTTCAGTTAACCACAGATTTGAAAACAGAAATTTTAAATGTGATATAAAATATACCTGCCTCTGGAAAACTTGTAATCTGCAAGCATCCCAAATGACATTTCAATATGCCCTTTTGCTGTTTTTAAAGATCAATTTTATTATATATCTCCAGTAACAACAGGTATTACTTGAATTTAAATGTTTTCCAGAATATTTAGTAAGTCTTGTGGCTGCAAAAACCCCTATATATATCACATTAATAAAGCTAGACCACCTGCCTCCTGCCTTGATCAATACATCAATTGTTAGGGAAGGGATAAATCTGTGCTGTAAATCGTAGCTATTTGTTTGTACTCCAAACCCTTTCAATTCAGTCTTTTTAAAAGGAAAGAGAAATATATTCTCTTCCCTAGTCCCTAACAAATATTGCTATGACTCAGAGGTGCAATTTGAGATTAGGTTATTTCCATTTCAAAAGGAGCTTTGAGAACAGTGGATACATGGAAGATGCAAAACCACCAGAGTCTTTGTGGACAACAATTTCTGAACTGTGATAGACTTTTTTTTATTTATTGTTAATAAGATGCACCACAAGATGGCTCTCTAACAACAAAAATGATCAAAAAAATCCAGAGCTGGTACTAAAAATAGTTGTTGAGCTCTGACTGGGAGCAAGTTCGTTGGCACAGACCTGTATGTGGTGCTGTTGGAGCTGAGGAGAAACCATTTAACCACCCTGACAATACCAAATGCATCCGTGTTTTTTTCCTGCGTGGTGTTATTTGCTTACAGGAAGCAACTAGAATATAATAGCACTTGCTTAAATCTTCGACAGTAAATAGCCATGCCCACCTGGGTCAAGTTAACAGTGTATTTGTTATGTGGATGCTGAGTGTGATGGCACAAGAACTCAATGGCATTTTGTGGTGGGTTGCGCCTGGCTGGAGGCCAAGTGCCCACCCCAGCCGCTCTGTCACTCCCCTCCTTGGCTGGACAGGGGAGAGAAAATACAGCGAAAGGCTCCTGGGTTGAGATAAGGGCAGGGAGAGATCACTCACCAATTACTGTCGTGGGCAAAATAGACTCAACTCAAGGAAATTAATTTAATTTATTACCAATAAAATCAGACGAGTAATGAGAAATAAAACTAAATCTTAAAACACCTCCCCTCACCCCTCCCTTTTTTGCAGGCTTAACTTCACTCTTGATTTCTCTCCCTGCTCCCCCCAGCAGCACAGGGGGACGGGGAATGGGGGTTGTGGCCAGTTCATCACACCTTGTCTCTGCTGCTCCTTCCTCCTCAGGGGGAGGCCTCCTCACACTCTGCCCCTGCTCCAGCCTGGGGTCCCTGCCACGGGAGACAGTCCTCCATGACTCCTCCAGTGTGGGTCCCTTCCATGGGGTGCAGACCTTCAGGAGCAGACTGCTCCAGCGTGGGTCCCCCATGGGGTCACAAGTCCTGCCAGCAAACCTGCTCTGGTGTGGGCTCCTCTCTCCACGGGGCCACAGGTCCTGCCAGGAGCCTGCTCCAGCGTGGGCTTCCCATGGGGTCACAGCCTCCTTCAGGTGCATCCATCTGCTCTGGCGTGGGGTCCTCCATGGGCTGCAGGTGGAATCCCTGCTCCCCATCATCCTCCATGGGCTGCAACAGAACAGCCTGCCTCACCATGGTCTTCTCCAGGGGCTGCAGGGGAATCTCTGCTCTGGTGCCTGGAGCACCTCCTGCCCCTCCTTCTTCACTGACCTTGGTGTCTGCAGAGTTGTTCCTCACATATTCCTATTTCTTTCTCTGGCTGCAATTGCTCTTAGTGTTGTGTAGGCTTTTTTCCCCCTTCTTAAATACATTATCCCAGAGGTGCTACCACTGTCACTGATGGGCTCAATCTTGGCCAGCAGCAGGTCCATCTTGGAGCCGGCTGGCATTGTCTCTGTCAGACAGGGGAGAAGCTTATAGCAGCTTCTTACAGAAGCCCCCTCTGTAGCCCCCCTGCTAGAAAACCCTTGCCACGCAAACCCAATACACATTTTTAGCTGAAGAATAATTTCAAAACAATGTACACCACTTTGGAGTGAAAAAAGTGAAGCATTTGTTCTTATTTTGTACTATTTTGTTCTCTACTGTTCTTTTGAAAAGAAGATAAGCATGTTCCAAACTTTCATTTATTACAAAAATTATATACATAGCTGTTACTTGACCAATATACAGGTTTGCTTGTTGGAAATGAAGATTTGCATGTGTACAAAAACGTGGGGAGAGAATATGCATATGGAAAATACATACCAAATAAAAGTATCAACCACAAACTTGCGTGCAGTGATAGTCCTAAACAGGTACAGTCAGAAGCATCTACTAGGAAGGGCCATCTCCCAAGAACTATGCGCTGACTTTGCTAGAGATGAAGCACCAAACTTTTGTATTTTTGTCCTTCATCTCATAGGTTATTGCCAAAACTCAGAACTTCCCTGCCTGTAGCAAAGGCTAAAACAAACTTCAGTTCTTTTAAAGGCAGTGGCCTTTTTGGGAGAGACATTGGGTGGGTCTTCACAGTCCCAGCACAGGACACTTCATGTCCTGGACACCCAAAAGACAAAGACACTAGTCTAACTTGACTACTCTAGTCTAGTTGAACTCCCCTTGAAGGTTAAGTGCAAATTTAAGAATGCAGTGGAAGAAGCAGGGTCAGCGTCTGAGTTCCCCGTTCTTGCTGAGCAGACCGGGACACACGGAACTGAGAGGAGAAAGTAAGAAACTGTCCTTAGCTGCTCCTCATCTATTAGTCATGGCTGATAGCTGCACTTCAGTAATTGCCCACGTGAGCATTTCTGTTCCATGTGAGGACAAAAATCAAACAGATTAGTTTAAATTCACCTGTTTGAATTTTCCCCTAGATGGAGCAGAAGAGCCCCTGTAGTCAGTTACCCGCTCTCAGCTAAGAGTTATACACTATCCAATTCATAGCAAGGCAAAATAACGGATTAGTTTCAACTATCTTCAGCAGCTTGTTAAGATAACATGTCCTGAAATGAAGTGCTCCCATAGTCAGGCATAGCAGAGATGTGATGCTAGAATCTCTTTTTCCTTCCCTCTCAGCTGCTAGCTGCTGCTTCAGACCCAGTACCTGACTGCAGAAAGGCTTAGGGAGTACTAATAAATCAAAGGCAGGCACAGATTTAATGTGTTAGTGGGTTTGCTGTGAGTGAACTTGGGATAGAGAGCTTAGCCACAACCCATTGTTATTATGGTTCTGATAGAGACCACTTCACAGAGGCTTGTGGTGCTAGTAATGAAATATAAGAGGATTACTGTTTTGGACAGAGATTTATATCTAGTCTTCCCAGCTCTAATAAGAAATGGTCCTAAGCCGCATAAAATGGGATCTAGACTTTCCTAAAGTTTAGTGGTGTTCTGAATGGGGACTTTGGTTCAGGGAAAGTATTTATAAACTTACGGATCCTGAAGTGTCTACTCTCTGAGACTCCCTAGTCCTCTCTACAGCTCCCTGTGGAGCAGTCCAGCAAAATTACTGTGATAAAAGGTCTGCCTTACAGTTCTTCAGCCCTAACCCTATCCAGGATACTCATAAAGGGCCCTTGTTGCCGAGCTGGCCTCTTTTGTTACTGCCCTTCAGGTAAATCATTCTTCACAGGAGTGAGACAAGGTTACAGACAATGCTAGTGGAGATCTCCTGATTCGTTATAATGTGACCACTGTTTGATTGCCCATGTGAAATCATAGACTGTGTCTATTGATTAACACCAAGTGAGATGATGTATTAGACACTGAAATGGCTGGATTAAACTGGTAGTCATGGCTGATTCCTTCCCTACTACTACTCATAACGCCCTGATCACTCTCTTCATTGGAAGGGTAACCTCCAGGTACAATCTGTTGCAAAACTTAATCTGATGAAAATGGCCCTTTTTAGCTGGTACTGGAACAAAAAAGGATCCCTAGACCTGTGGGATGGACCAGGCAGATTATATCCATTGCTACAGAATCCCAGAACAGCTGAGGTTAGAAGGTCCAACCTCACTGCTCGAGCAGGGCCACCTAGAGCAGGTTGCCCAGGACTATGTCCTGACAGGCTTTGAATACTCCACAGATGGAGACTCCACAACTTCTCTGGGTGGCTTGCTCCGATATTTCACCACCTGCACAGTAAAAAAGTGTTTTCTTGTGTTCAGATGGAATTTCATGTGTTTTAAGTTGTGTCCTTTGCCTCTTGTTCTGTCACTGGGCACCACTGACAGGAACCTGTCTCTGTTGTCTTCACTCCTTCCCATAAGTTATTTACATAAATTGATAAGATCCCCCTGAGCCTTCTCTTCTCCAGGATGAACAGTCCTAGCTCTCTCAACCTTTCCTCATATGAGAGACACTGCAGTCCCTTCATCATCTTAATGGCTGTTAGCTGGACTTGCTCCAGTAAGTCCATTTCTGTCTTGTACTGGGGAGCTCAGTAGTGGATTCAGCACTCCAGCTGTGGTCTCACCAGTGCTGAATACAGAGGAGGGATAACCTTACCTTCTGGCAACACTCTTCCTAATGCAGCCTAGAACACTGTTGGTCTTTTTTGCCACAGTGGTGTACTGCTGGCTCCTGGTCAGCTTGTTATCCACCAGGAACCCAAGGTCTTTCTTGGCAAAGCTGCTTTCCAGCCAGTTGCCCCCAGTGTGTGCTGGTGCCTGAGATTATTCCTCCCCACATGTGGGGTTTCCCCTCTCTGGCCAGTTCTCTTGTTGAAGTCCCTCAACAGTGGCACAAACATCTGGTGTATCAGCTGCTCTTCCTTGTTTTGTATTATCTGATTATCTGTGAACTTGCTGAGGGTGCGCTCTGTCCCATTGTCGAGGTCATGAATGAAGATGTTGAAGAGTATTGGCCCCAATATTGAGCCCTGTGAGTTGTGCCTCTGACTGGACTTTGGGCCACAGATCACAACCCTCTGGACCTGGTCATTCAGCTGTCTTTTAATCCACCTCACTGTCCACTTTTCTAACCTGTATTTTATCACCTTGTCTATGATGTTGTTACAGGAGTTGGTGTCAAAGGCTTTACTAAAGTCAAGGTAAACAGTGTCCACTGCTCTTACCTTGTCCACCAAGCCAGTCACATCATTGTAGAAGGCTATCAGGTTGGTCAAGCATGTTCTCCCCTTCGTAAATCCTTGCTGACTACTCCCCGTAACCTTCTTGTCCTTCACGTACTTGGAAATGCTTTCCATGAAGATTTTTTCCATCATCTTCCCAGAGACAGAGGTGAGGCTCACTAGCCTGTAGTTCCCTGGATCTTTGTTCTTGCCTTCCTGAAGATAAGAGTGATATTTGCTGTCTTCTGGTCTTCAGAAACCTCTCCCAGTTGCTATGACCATTCAAAGATAATCAAGAATGTCCTTGCAATGTCAGCCAGCTCCCTCATCACTCGTGGGTGCAGCCTGTCAGACCCTGTGCAGTTACATACATCCAGTTTGTTTAAGTGCTCCCTAAATTTTTTCTCTTCCACCAGGGTAAGTCTTCCTTGTCCTAGACTTTCCCTCTGGTCTCAGGTGCCTGGTGTTCCTGAAAGATGGTTTTCCTGGTAAAAACTGAGGCAAAGAAGGCATCGAGTACCTCAGCCTTCTCTGTATCAGTTGTCACCAGTTCCCTTGCCACATTCAGCCTCCAGCCATGAAGGCCCTTGGCCTTCCTTTTGCTGTTTATGAACTTGTAGAATCCTTTCTTAGTGTCCTTCACATCCCTTGCCAGACCCAACTCCAAGACAGCCTTGGCTTTTCTAACCCTATCTCTGCACGATCGCACAGACTCTATACTCCTCCTGGGATGCCAGCCTCTGCTTCCACCCTTTGTACACTCACCTGTCATAGCCATGTACCTGCTGAAAATACTTCACAAACATGGAGAAGAGCAACAAGATTCTTCAATTTCCAGCAGCCCTTTGCAAGAAATACTGTGCTGAGTTTGTTAGCTTTTCCTTTCATTTGCACCTATGGACTTAATATGGTTGTCACACCTAGCCACTGTCAGCAGCTTCTGCCCCAGAAGATGCAGCATCACCGGTGCATCCATGGGAAACATTGGGCAGCTGGGCTCTATTCCTGCTTACCTGGCTCAGAACTGAACTAGGTGGCACAGCGGTGAAAACACTGCTGGTCCAGCGATGCCAGCCCTCCCAGCAGCGCCAGGAAGAGTGCTGTCAGAGTGTGAACAGAAATAAGAAATTGGCATCTCTGGTGGGGATAAGACAAAAGAAAACATACACTCACTTCTGCAGAAAATCCAATGGACCACTTTGCAACCAGCTGGGTCTTCTACCCAATGTGCAGCACAGGTTGCACAAGGGCTTCCAGGCCCCAGTGCCGCTGCAGTGGGAACAGGAGGAAGCACAGTGGCTGCAGCAGCGTCTTGTGATCTGGAGCAGACTTGCTGCACTGGGCAGTGCCTTTGAGACGTTACAGCCCTCTCCTGTGTTTATCTTTGGCAACTCCTATCGTGGACTTTTTCAGCTCCTGCTATATACTTACAAGAAGAATGGATTTTTTAATATCTGAAGGATAAGGATAAAGAACATGATAAACATGTTACATATGTTGTTCCATTTATTTCTGTTTAAAAATTTGTCATTGAAACTTAAAATGACAAAAGTGGCTTGGCCAGTTGGAGCATGCAATCTGCTCTATTGCTCATTGGCAAGTGATGTTTTGGGATGCACAGGACAAATTATCATTACAGTTGGCATATCACGGAGACAACTGGAAAAAAGATACAACACAGTAAAAATCTCTTGATCTTGTTCTAGGTTAAAATCCACAAATCTTTGCAGATTGAAATGGAGGAAAAATGTCTTTCTAAAAATTGTTTTATGATTAAACTATAGAGTATTAATATTGAAAACAATAGCAATGCCTCGTAAATAGAAATGTAACAGTATATTCTTTGCATGCTCAGAAGTTAGCAATTTCAATGAATTCAGTATAAATGAAAATAAAACAACAAATTTCATCTGTGGTGTTCAAATGTATCGCTGCTATATTGTGAAATTTACGGTGTGTGACTCAAGTAATGATACTTGAAAGTCTTAAGTGATAAAGCACAAAACAGTGGCTCAGAACACAGAAATTACATCAACATGGACTCAACAGGTAAAGCCACAAGAGAACAACAGGAAGGGAGATTATGGAGATGCCCTCATTGCTTTCGGAGACAATGTGAGAATGGGAGGGGCAGATATCTGTTTGAGAAAAACACTCACTTCCTAAAAAAAAAAATCTATTGACTTAATCAGCAGTGAATAATATTCTCAGGGTATTAAAGCATCAGCCAATGTATTTTATCTTTAACATAAGAAAGACACGGAGCTGTTGGAGCAAGTCCAGAGGAGGGCCACAAAGATGACCAGAGGGCTGGAGCACCTCTCCTATGAGGACAGGCTGAGAGAGTTGGGGTTGTTCAGCCTGGAGAAGAGAAGGCTCCGGGGAGACCTTAGAGCAGTACCAGTACCAGCCTTCCAGTACCTGAAGGAGCCTACAGGAAAGCTGGGGAGGAACTGGTTGTCAGGAAGTGTGGTGACAGGACAACGGGTAATGGGTTTAAGCTGAAGGAGGGTAAATCTAGATTAGAAGTTAGGAGGCAATTCTTCCTGATAAGGGTGGTGAGGCACTGGAACAGGTTTCCCAGAGAAGCTGTGGATGCCCCCTCCCTGGAAGTGTTCAAGGCCAGGTTGGATGGGGCTTTGGGCAACCTGGTCTAGTGGAGGGTGTCCCTGCCCATGTCAGGGGAGTTGGAACTAGATGGTCTTTGAGGCCCCTTCCAACCTAAATAATTCTGTAATTTTATGATTCTATGATCTGTATCATTAATCTGTACATGCCTCCAGTGCGATACTAGGTTATGTAGGTGCATGTGGGTTTTCAAAGTGTGCAATATTTTCTTAGATCTGGCAGTCTCTGGGAAGATGTCTCACCACTAATCAGCTTTAGAAGAGGCAACATTTTTTCCCCCTCCATGTGGGGAGTTTATGTTCCTAGACAGCTGACAGGGCACCAGAGACCTTTCTTTTCTTATTATTAAAGCTGAGGAGTGCCACCAGCCCATGCCAAATTTTAACTGAAAAGTGTAATTCAAAGCTAGTGATGAAGATGTTCGCTCAAGGGATACACTAAATGAACAATTTGACTTCTCAGTGCTTGTGCATCTGGACCTGTATGGGAACCAAGGGTGCCCGTATCAGACATCAGGACTGTTAATTTTCAGTTAGGAGTTGAAGTACTGAAGGTCAGGCTGCTGACACACCATCGAGCCATCAAACCACAGGTTCCAAGAAGATGCACATCAGCATCAGGCTGCTCTCGAGTGAGTAGCACTGGGGCAGGCAGTGCCCTCCTGGTTTTCTCATGCACTCATCCAGCTAGGAGTAATAAAAGATTAGCCGTGAGTGAGACTGCCAGTATCTCTTTGAAGAATATATATCAAAAGCCAAGAAGCTGTAGCACCAAATCCCAAAGTGCATTTCCCGAGAAGGAATAAATGTTTTCCACTCTACACCATAAATTCCTCATTGATGCAGGTGTAAGAGCTGAGGTTCAAGATTCCCAGGCTTTATCGTGCTTTGCCACACAATATTTTGTGCATTGAATACAATTGTTTTCCTATCAGTAGATATAAAGATAGGTGTATACAGTATGTTAGACCTACCTTGAATATCTTAAAGCCATTCCTGACACCTGGTAGCGGGTATGTCTGGAAGAGTGTCTTGCCTGGTTCTCTGTTGCTGTGCCAAAATTTTCAGATGTTCTTTAAAAATCAGTGCTCTATCTAAATATATTCAGTACAAATAATACCTTGGAGCTGTGTTGTAGTGAGGATGTAGCTATTAGCAGTGGCAGCAACAAACAGGTTAAAAAAATAGGAAAAATCTCTTCATCTGCAACAAAATCTTTCAGGCTTGTATGCTACCACATAGACTCATAGCAGGTCTTCCAGGGTCAGTCCTCTAAGCGTGGGGGTGCACAAGTTCCTTCATACAGATAAATAATCTGCAGCAGAACTAATCCCCTGGAAGGAGTTACTCACATGCCTTAGCGCGTACAGGACTCGGCAATTCTGTGTTTGCATCGTGCAGTTACAAATGCCAAGTTGAATGGTATTTAAGTGGTTAAATTTTTGCATGAAAGAGATACCGTAGGACTGTAGTAGATGTCTGTGCATTGGTCCAAGGCAGTGTTTTCTATAAAATTCTGTACTAAATTACAATAATAATACTTTATTTGCTTAATGTCAAGCTATCATCAGTCCCATGCAAATTGTTAGCTTTGCAACAAAACACCATGTAATTGTCACTACAATCTTAAGCCTCGGCAGTCTTGATTTTCAAAATACTAGTTCATCAATAAACCATTGTAAAGGCTTTAAGCTCCAACAGGAATGCAGCAAGGAAGCTCTTTTCATCTGTGATGTCAATAAGCTGAGATGAGACAAGAAACTAGATTCATCAAAGTGACAAGTGGATATATATATTTTAACCGTAATGAATAAATGACATCCCTATTAATGATTTATCTCCTTTCAACTTTAACAAACAGTTCTAGTGATAATGACTAATTTTTTTTTTTTTTTTGCATTAGGAAAATAAACTGACACATATTTAACATAGTCAAATAGAGCCTAGTTTGATATTCATAAATGCTAGCTTTGTATATGGAACCCGAGTTGGTAATTACAACCAGAACTATTCATTTCCTTTTTAAAAAGTAGATACCTGGGAATGCCATTTAGTCATTACTCAGAATTACTTGTTATCTTTGATGAACTTAGCCTGTGCTTTCATCTGGTATCAGACTGCATGCTAATGCCAATCAAGAGTGTAAATATGCAAAGAAAAAAAAATATTTGGGAAGCGAATTTTAAATATGCTTGGTGTCATTTTCATTCTGTTCCCATTGAATCAGAGACTGCAGTGGCAGCACCCTCTTTAAAAATGCTACCGTTGGGGCAAGACGGGATATCACCGTGCTTAGAGAAATCTGTCTCTATTCTTGTGACAAGAAATGCACTGTAAATGGGCATTTTTCCTATCCCTCAGTCCATTCCATTTGTTCCTATTCTTATACCAATTTCGAGCCACTCACCCATACCCTGCCCATTAGAGCTGGTTAGTACGTGCTGTTCATTTATCATACGGGAAATAGGCTGCTTCACCGGTCAGATGTTTTACGGGAAGGTATCCATTTCAGCGAGGCTTTTTCTGAAGGCTTGAAAAGCAAGGGAGAGAGCCCGTGTCCCAGGGCAGCCCCGCGATCTGAAAACTGAAAACCTTTGGCACTGTTCTATTTTGTGCAAACAATGGAAATGGGTTGTTTTTATCCCGGTACGGAATAAAAACCACAACAGCAACAATAAATGTCACAACCTGAAGAGCTGCCACAAAACAGAAATGTCATCCTCTGGTCAACTTTTGGAGACATTTATTTGGAGATCTAACTCAGTGTCTAAAAAAAAAAAAAAAAAAAAGGTGATGTAGCTGTTTTTCTGCAATCGGCTTCTATTTTATTTTTCACATCCTTATAGTTAAAATATCTATTTTAAGCTTTCCTGTAGTCTCTGTCATCATACCCTATAGGCACTGCAGAGGAAATTTTGCAACACAAATACTCAACAATAATAATAAAACCCAACAATAACAATAAATACAAAAGTCAGGGAGGCAATTACTCCTATTTTTGCCTTTGAAAAGCTCTCCCACTCAATCATTAAACATCCCCAGTGTTCTCTAACCTCGGTACATTTATCCGTAGGGAGATTAATGCTCTTTTGAAGTTATGGGTCATTCTTCAAAATGTTGGTTTCCTCCTGGTTTTTGTTCATTTTTCTAAGATGCCTCCGCTCTGTGATGATGCTGGTTAGTGCATTAGCTCTTCACCTCTGAAGAGCTGGATGAAAGATTTTTGCCTTTCATACTTGTCCCTTGTATTTCCTCAGTCATAAACCGCAGCACAGCTACCAGAGAAGCGGGAGGAAATCCAGCGCAGAGCTGGAGCAGGAGGCGTGGTGCAAGCTTGGAAAGGGTCAACGTTGGTACAGCTGCGAGGGAAACACTTTTTAAGGCCAGCAGACCTAGTTAAACCTGACTTAGGCTGTCAGCGCTGAGGTCAATGCATTGTATCAGCTAGACCGAGGTG
This sequence comes from Aramus guarauna, assembly GCA_013400195.1. Classification (NCBI taxonomy): domain Eukaryota; kingdom Metazoa; phylum Chordata; class Aves; order Gruiformes; family Aramidae; genus Aramus; species Aramus guarauna. Next base: position 2,052,548 of record VXBL01000173.1, on the reverse strand, counting down.
AGACCAGGACTTAACACCCCTTTTTCTGCTGGGTGCAGGTTTGGTGTCTTGCTCTAGCAAGACTGAAGGGCTCTCTTCCCTCTTTGGAGGCCAGACAGTAACCTTGAAGGACAGTTATTTGCATAAAATATGTTGCAAATACTGGATTTCTGAACACAGGCTTCTGTTAACATATCTCTTCTATTTCAATAAAAGCACACTAAAAAAAAGATAGTTATTTGGAATTGTCACGCATTACAGTGAATACAAATACACTCTTATAAATGAATAAAATGCTAAAGCTTCTTATGTTAGGATCTGTCACTCAGTCTCAGTGGAACTTTATCCTCTTCGTAAAGGCTTAAATTTCCTACTGAAATAAATATAAATCAGCACCTCATTCTAAGTCACTGAAATGGTGGTTTGCTTTGTTTTTCTTGACAAAAATCAGATGGGATCCAGTTGGCAAGCTTGCGGTAAATGCCTTAGTGGTCAGACTAATCACCTTTAATCATTTCAAGCCCTGAGCCATTCTGACATAAAAAGGGAAAATCCAGTCATCGCTGTCTGCACCTTCCCGAGAAAAACTCTGTCTCTGGGCGCAAAGCCCAGTGGAGGCCATGGCCTAGGAAAGAGGGGCTAGAGGGAATAATAAAATACTTCGGCCTAGCCTGGAAATATTCTTTGTCCCTGTGGGGACCCGCAGAAGGCTCGGGAGGATGCATCTGTTGCCCTTCGGACGTGCTTTAACCTCACTGGGGAGGTGTGGGGGAAGCAGGCGGATAAATGACAGATTATGTGACGCCTCCTGTCGTGGCGTGTGACGGGCTGTGCAATTAAGCAGAGCACTGCTATTCAGGAGCTTCGGAAAGCAAGTTTTAAGAAGCTGGTTGGCAGGAAGAAGCGAGTGTGTTGTTTGTAATGGCTCGCTCCCAGGAAGAGGGCTCTCAATCTCTTTCCCAATGGGGATCTTTTACGGAAAGTCGTAGCAAACATCAGGCCAGGCATCAGCCAGTTCTGTGGTCTCGCTGTCCTCAGATTTCAGAAAGAGTGTGTCTAGGCCATTTTGTTATTTACACTGAAAATCACAGCTTCCTACTAGAGACCGGGGAGGTTAAATGAGATTTGTTAACATCACTGGAATTCCTGCTGGGCTGAGGTCCATGGTCTGCGTGCAGGTGTCGATAGCGTCTCTGTATGACAAGGAGACGGCATATAGAAATCAAAATGGTTGTTCAGTGCGAATCTGATTTGTGACCACAGACTCTGCAGTACATATGAACCATCTCTGGTCTTGTCTTAATAAGATGTAGAGGAAAATTTCCTTTGGGAAAAAAAAAAAAAGTTAACAGAGCTTTTCAAGTGAGGTTTCTACCCTTTTGCCCAGCTTCTTTCAGTTATTATAAGAGTTGAGAAATACATGTATTTGCTTCTCCCCCTCTCTCCCTCTTTCAGCTCTCCCTTCCCCCTGCTCCTCAAGCTCTGCCAGGCTCTCGCTGCTGTGCCTGAGGAGCTGACTGGTTCCCAACAACATCCAGGAAAAAACTTCTGAACTGGGACCAGAAAAGAGCAAATGGAAAGGAGGGGATAAGGTATGTGTTACAGGCCGTTTGTTTTCAACCTTTTCTGTCCCTCACGGCATCATGCCATCAGTTCTTGATTATCCACATTAACAGAGACTTAAGATGGCTCATGTAAAGCAAAAATGTAGCTAATGCAAACCATATGGCAATTAAACTATCTGAACATTCAGTGAAAAATATGTCGGGAAAGGGAAATAAGGCCAGTAAAACTCCTGAGACTGGGGCATGGCAGTCCCCAAGCCAACTCTGATTTGAGCTGGTGAGTCCACGCTGCCCCGTGGCACCTGCTTCTGGACGTGTGCAAGATCAGGAAGAGCTGTGGGAATCTCTCTCTAAGAGTCAGTTACTTGTTTACACCTCAAACAGTCTGCTAAAAATAATGCAAAGGTAGTGATGCCAAAGAAGGTGTAGGACCTCCTTTCGTCCTGCATTTCAAGAGGAATAATGATCACTGTCCCCTGAAGTCTGTCTTGTCCTAAGACTGAGTTCAGTAAAGAGCCCTTAACAGTCATGTCCTCCTTCTCTAGCTCGAGGTGGATTAACCTGGTACCAAGTTGTTCTAGTCTTCTTATTGATAAAACTAAAGAAAACGTCACAGAGGTCCCTCGATTTGCTCGTCCCTTACCCAGCACAGTTCAGAGCGAGATCCAAGCCCCAGGCTTATTTTTTTTCCACACAAGCAAAGGTTTTGATCAACTCCTGTTCTTGAATGCCAGTGTAAAACACAACCCTCATCCTTCAGCAATTGCATTTCAAACCTGCCACTTGAATAACTGGGCTTGAAAATTATTAATCCCACTGTGGCTTCTCTGTGGGCTCCCAGAATAAAAGAAATCATTGTCCATGCTCAGCAACCATCCACTGCAGGTTAAGTGGCCCAGTGGTCAGCACTGAGTGACATACATGCCAATCACAACAAGTGAACACCAGTTAAAGCTGGAATGTGAAACATCCCAGCTGCTTAATGCCCTGGCTGAGAAAGGAAGGGCCCAGGACCAGAAAAGGTTCCCATCTGATGAACCGAAAACAACAGCCTGTGAGCAGTTCATTGTTTAGCTGCACCATCAGGCTTTATAGTGCTTTATTCACCTACAAGATAAAGCTGAAGATATTGCTTGATCAAGGTGTGTAAGAATATCGTATTAGTTCGATGACAAAAAACATTATTTAGCAAGTTTGCCATATCCATCCTGTCCTGGTACATTCCAGTTCTTAGTGGAAGGAAACAAGAAAAACTTCCTCTTAAACACGTTTCTCTTAAAAACTGCTGTCTGATGATAGTTTGATCGAGACACAAAACCTCTTTGCTGTTTGGGAACATTGAGCGTTACTCTACGGGATTAAAAGGAAAGGCTCTGTGGTGCATTGTGAAATGGATTCTGGGATTTCAGGAGATAGCAAAAACATTCAGGGGGATTTAGATATGAAACTCTTGGGAGGGAAAGCGGCAATCAGGATTCTTGCAGTGATAGGGCTGAAACCACCAGATTCCCTGTACGCTATAGGACATCACTTATTGTGAAATATAGTCTACTGATTCCCATCATACTGCAGTAAAATGACTGGAAGGATCCTGCAACCTCTTCCTACCTGCCACGGCTGTCAGCGTGCCTTCTGGTGAGCCTAACACCAGTCTGTCCTTCAGCAGTGGAATACTAAGGAAGAAGAGCTCTGGGAGACAGAACACCCCCCCCCCAA
>VXBL01000173.1:1989380-2049277 GCA_013400195.1 Aramus guarauna | reverse complement strand
AAAAAAAATCTCTGCAGGGTTACAAAGAACAAATTGTACCATCCAAGACAGATTATTTTTTGATAGAATTACTAAATTAATGGATGATGGGAATGGAATCGATTAAGCAGTTCTGAGCTTTTAGTAAGGTATTTGATATAATGTGTCAGAAAATCTGGTGTGAAAAATGAATAGCCATCAGAGCTGCAAAGAAACAGTCATGAGAGCTGAGGATTGAATCAAGGACTTAAGGGGAGGGAGAGGAAGTTCAAAAAATAAATGACAATGACAAACCAGAAGGAGGCATTTGCTCTGGGCTCTCCAAAATCCGGTGTTCGTTTCACTGGTATTTCATGCCCTGTTAGGAGCTGTTATGAGAGGTGGAGGTGACAGTAAATTAGGAGATTCAAGTGAGTTAGAAATATGAGCTGGAATTAATAGCAAGATGAATTTCCCCACAGACTCAGATTCACTCAGCAATGGTCCCCCTGCTCCGCTGCCCCTCCTGCCCAACCCTGGACACCCTGTAAAGACCCAAACCAAATCTAATACTCTGTGAGAAGGGGAAGGAAAGACAGCAGGACTGAAACGTGTGCCTGGAGGGAGTGACATGGTGAGGTCAGCATGGACCTTGGTGCAGAGAACAAGAGGAGACCTCTTGACCAGTTGGCTGCTGGTTCAACCCATCTTATCATCCAACTGGAGACCCTCCGGGCTGTGGGTTTTGGTTCTCTTTCACAGCTTGCTTTATCTGACAGCCGTGCTCTGCTTGGAAGGCTGAGAAGACAGCAGAGTCCTACAGAGATGGGAATTGAAGAAAAGAAAAATTAGCAATCCCACTCACATAGCACAGAAAAAGGGTATTTTAAGGAGTGTGTGGGAATGTTTCATATCATGTCACAGGAAGGTCCTGTCTGCAGAGTGCTGATGAAACTAGGCTTCAAATAAAGCTTTGCTGTACTGATTTTCACTCCCATTTCTTTGTCTCTTCAATAATAAATAGCATCTTCTTCCCACCTCTTGGGTAAACTGCACCTTTTGAAAAGATTACTTCTTGAAAATAAACAGACAGGTAACCCACATCCTCCGAAAAGCCAGGCGGGGTAGCAGTGCCCTACCCTGCTCAGTGCCAGGGGAAGGGTGTGAGGAACAGTTTCTATGCCACGTCACGTAAAAGGTCGCTTTGCTTTGCCCTCTCCTGTATTCACTGCTGCTAAATTAAAGATATCCCACAGCTGTCCACGACATCTGTACTACCAGCTTGCAAGGAATTACTAAATAACAGGGTAGATATGATCTTTTTATTTGTGTCCTACACCTGGAGAAATGAGAGGTGACACAACCAAGCTGGAGGACCAGCGTGGGTCTGTGGCGTGGACAGACCCCTGAGCCCTTGATGTCTTACACCGAGTGCCAACACCAGTTTTTCTGAATTCTCATTAATACTTAATTCCCTCCTTCCCCCATAATATTAACATTTAATGCCAAATGTTGTTGACTAAAGCGACTTGTAGACCTGGAAAGTGCCTTTTATTCCTTTATACGCATTGTAGCAATTTCTGTTCTGAAGGTCTTCAGGTGTTTTTAGATTTTTGAGCAAGTGTAGTAGCAACCTCGAGTGATAGCAAAACCTTGACACATAGAGACACTGATTTTCTTCTCTTATGTTATTCTTTCTGGATACAAAAGAAATCTCCTGGCTGATGAACTTTGCTATGACACTGAACGGGAATGGCTCCAGACTGTTATTCTCTCTCTTTCTCCAGAATCGCTTTGCTCAGCAGCTATTTGTAGGATACTGAATAAGCCCAGGAGCCGTGCCAGTTCCTGCTGAGAATCAGTGATCCGCTCTTGTGCTGGGGGAAAAGGCGGCAGGAGCGGAGCCCGTCTGAGGGAAAGCTGCCTTGTTAAAGACCTGTCAGCTGCTGCCAAAACCAACAAGGTGAACTGCCCTCGTGGGCAGCCGTGAGCCCGTGGGTTGGGAGGTCTCTGCTGGTGGCACAGTCCGCTGGCTGAAAACACCTGGGATTTGAAGGAGCCAGTGGTCCTTTCTGATTAACTGCCTCCTACAAAACACATTTTCATCTAATTTACCTCTTTTGGCTTTCAAATAAGCCAGTAATGTCACACCTGCTAAGCAGCTAGAATTATGCAGCATCATAAATTAAACTTTTTAATTTGCCAAAATTCCGGGCTTATACCATTTATCATTCAGAGCCATCCTTCAGAGAGGCAGAAGTGTTTCCTGCGTGGCTGTGCACGAGAGGGGAATCTTTTCCCCTTGCCCCGCAGCGCAGGATGCGGCACGGGTGACGGTGGGCAGTGGGTGCCAGCACCAGGAGAAGCTCTCCAGAAAGATGCATCATTAGTGAAGTCATTAACCCCAGGACACTTGCATGGCAGTGCTGTGTTTTGTGCCACATACCCACGGCAGCTGCTGTAGGCTGAGTGACGGGCGAGGTCCTGCAGTTTGGGTCCCCGCAGCGTGAACCAAAGCCCTCGGGCAGTGGGGCGGCACTGAAGAGCCGGCTGCCTTGCTGCTGCTAGATGCTCTGAGAAATTCTTACAAACGGGAGCACGATGCTCGTATTAGTGATGCTTTTCCAGCTGAGTAGGCTGGCATCAGCTACAAGCACTCTGCCATACAGGGAGGGAAATGGTCTTTATGAAGTTGGGTAGTTTTGACCTCCCTCTTCCTCTCCCTTGACTCAATGCTCAAAGCTACTTAACCCATGAGGCAGGGAATCAGACAGGAGGCTTTTTCTATAAATGCATTTCACTGATAAAAGCCGGGCTTTGAAGATTGATATCTCTTGAAAACTCTTTAATACAGTGAATATCTGTTGGAAAAATATGGATGAGACTGGGTTTTACATATAAGAGCAAGGTGGTGCTGGTGCTTAGCAGAAGCTTCGTGGAAGCAAAATCAGAAATGTGATCTTGTCCCAGGTCTGGTAATTCCAGATGAAATGGGGTGCCTGCAATGTCTTTTTCCTGTCAAAATTGGCAATGGGTTTTTCCCCACTGCCTTTCCTTTCAGGCCAAATGATGAACCTTTCTCATTGTTTGGAGAGTGGTGGTGGTGTTCTCCTTCCAAATGAGAAATAAAACCTCACTTATGGACTAGGATAGTTTGAGGTGAGGGATGTGGAGCGGAGATACTATAGTGAAAAAATACTTTCCTGTTAAAGAGATATTTGAAGCCACAACAATTTGTTTTTTGAAAAATTTATGAAGAGTTGTCTAAGCTGCAAGTAATACAAATGAGTTAAACTACTCATAGGCAGTTGCCCTTTTCCATAAGCAAAAAATTCATATCAAAACAGATACAGATATATGTGGATGTGCTTATGGCAAAAGAACTTCATTTAAAGAACTTAACCCCAAAATGGTGGCACCACAGTCTCACGCAAACAAGAAGATGAGGGCGATTTGTGGTACCTTGCAGAGAGAGAGTTTAATTTGGATGCTACCCCTTCTTTCTGTAAATCATCCGCATAGGTGCTGGGAAAATAAGTTGGGAAGGATCCAAGAACAGCAGTGAATGGCGTGAACCCCGCAAAGGGAAAACAAAGTCCACCCACCGCGTGCAGCGCAGCGCGGCGTAGCTTTCCCTCTCTGCTGTCTGCTTTCCTCGGGCCAAAGATGCAGCTCGGGGTCAGCGGGCAGAAGGTGTTTTTTGTGTGCTGGCCTGGCTGCTGGGAGCCTCCTTCCATTAATTACTAAAAGTCTTTGGAGGACCTGCAGCTTCTCTTGACCTTTTTGCTGCCACTCTACAGCATCGCTGCTCTGGCAGGGGACTCTGCCAGGGCTGTGGCCCCGGGGCTCGGAGGAGATGCCTGCGAGCCGGGTCCTGTGCTCCTGTGCGTGCTGCGTCTGAGTCTGCGGTGCAGTGCTGGCTGATACAAGGTGGTCCTGTAATACACTAACTCACAGCCAGATCTGCCGGAAAAATAGCCTAAAAAGGCTACGGTTCCTAATACTCCAGGTGCAAACATCAGCGAGGCTGGAGGTGTTTGCCAGTTGCTGTTTGCACCCGCTTGCCTCTGTGCGTCCTTGCTGGACAGCCTTCTCCTAGCAGGATCCTGAGCTTGTTGGGGGAGAGAAAAAGAGCCATGAAGGCTCAGAGTTGCACTCATTGAAGCACCAAAACTGCTCTTCTGATCTCAAGCAATCAGGATAATTCATGGAGGTTTTATCTTGGTGCAGTCTCTACTGAGGGAAGACAATCTCAAGTTGAGTATGCACGTTGCCCATGGGTTACTGATAAACAATCTTCTACATTATATCCCTGCTGTCAGGGATATAAAAATCCTTTGTTTAAATTAACACTACATTATTGCTGTTCACATCTAAATTAAACTGTGGAGACCAAGTCTGGAGTAGTTACACACCTCTCGTCCCAAAGCACTGCCGAGCCCCTCTCAGTCAGCAACGCGAATGCACGACGTGGGTAGCGGAGCGTGCTTCAGCTTACTGCTGGGTCTGGAGCAGCAGTGTAATTCCCAGTCCAGTGGGGGAACAAGCCCATCCCTGTGGGTCAGTACCGTTAAACGGCTTCTGGAAGCCAAATCAAGTAAGCTGGATGCATGTAACCTCATCACCATGTGAAGTGTATTTAGAGCTTCACACCTGTGAGTTATAATAAAAAATATGCTAACATATACAGCAATAAGGTGTGATTTGTGATGTTAATGACTTTCCCATCTATACATTTACTGACAAAATATATTGCATAATTTATGAAATTGCTTTAGCACTGAGAGCACAAATGGTGCCTCCTGATTGGCTAAATTCAGTGCCATATGTTATATAGAAAATGAATTTATACTCAAGGAAGATATAAATTGTATGGAAGCCTTGAGTACAATGATAAAATTATAAACACATTTTCCGCCTGTTGAACACAGAATTTATATTTGTAATCTTATCTTGGTTGTGTTGCAACAGTCAGCTTGGCTTCTGTTTTCACCCCTGAAGGCTTTCTTCAAATATTCCCTTACTAGAAGTGGTTTTTGAAGCTCTACAACCAGACAATTAAGTGAGTACAAAGAGCACAATAATTACTTCATACAGCCAGTATCGTGCCATGTGTGGTAATGTCTTTCTTCCTTTTAGTTTATTTGATCTAGTGATATGCTACACCAATAGACTGGCTTCCATGTGTATATATGTGTATATATATATATAACCCTCCATTTGTCCGATTGTTTAAGTTGCATTATCGTATAACCAGTTACTTTAGATCTAACCAGCAGGTTTATCCTTCCTGAGAGGATTTAGGTGTAAAATATATAACGGGAGAGGAGAGGTGATGGTGGCCCTTGTTACATCAGCCTGTGGAGGCCAACAGACTCCTTGGAGGATGACTCACCCTGTGGCTGTCTCTGTCTCCATGGAAAACAGGCTTGAGGTTGGCAGACTCCTAGCAGGGTCTTTGGTCAGGTGCTCAAGATTTAATGACCAAGTCAGAGCCTTGGCACGTGTGTTTCATTTGAAATACAGCTTTCTGACAATCCTGGTAGACATCGGCCACGTTGGCCAAGTTGGCCAAGTTTTTTTTTTTTTTTTTTTGTGCCTCCCTTTCCAGAGAGAAGTGAAGATCCATTTAATTGGTGTCAACTTCATTAGCTGATTGATGGGCTTGCTGGCCTGGCCACGCGCTGCTCTGAAGGTTAGGTTTCCTGAAAGCAGAAGCAAACCCCCCCCCACGACCACTCTGGCACTTGTAGAACAAGCAATTTATCTGACTGGCTGCTGAATGTATTAATATTTGAAGTGAATTTGTCTGCTTGAATAATCTAGTGCCAAATCATGTAGCCATTTATCACTTGTAATGGGAAGATGCTGCTCTTGCAGACTGCCTCTAGAAGGTACCCACCATAACCTCGGTACATTTGACACAGATGATTGTGGAAAATTACATCGCAATGTTGTTCTGACTGCTTGGTTACAAAAAGTATTTAGTAGCTTTATGTGCAAGGTTGGACTTAATTATATCTCTGTAGTCCAGATGAAGTGTAACAAATGAATTTGCAGTTGTACCAGCAGTACCGGTTAGGGGAGGGTGTCTAATTCTTTCTAAGAGTCTCTGCTAAATGGAAACCTCGTGCAACAAGATGAAAGAGAGAGTTCTCCACAGAGGTTTTGGGAGGGGAGAGAATGCTTTATTTAAAAACATGGAATGTAAACACCACCCAAGCCCACCTTTGGCCCACAGAGCTCTGCTGACAGGTGTGGTGGGATGGCAGATGGAATGAGAACCTTCGCTGGAGAACATGCTTTTGGCAAAGCTGCCTGTCAAAAAAGACGCAGGGTGACCACAGACTGGTCCTTGAAGTGTAGTCAGAGATTCAGAATGTGGGTTGGGGTGAGTTGGCAGTGGGGAGGGAGGAAGAAAGGGAGGAGTGCCTACAGAAGGAGAGGGAAGCTTGATTTGACCAGCAGGCTTTGTCATCTGATAGAAAGACAGTACAGTTGAATATATCAAAAGCTTTTATTCAAATGAATTACAACAACACTCACTTACCAACCCTTTTGGCTGTCAGACTGAGGCGTAGCTCCACGCTAGGCAGCCTAAAGAAGGCAGAAGGCAGACTGATAGCAGTTCATTCATTTATTGTCACTGAAAGAGATAGAGATTTGTGTATGTGCTATCTTCTTCCTAGATCTTGACAGAGATTGGTACAGGCAATTTAGAAGTACCAACAAGTGAAGAGTATCTAGGTTGGGGGATGGCTTGTATTTTGCTCATATCCTATGAAGAGAAAGCCAGTGTATATACAAAATGAATATCCTGAAGCAAAAGAGATGCAAGCCATTGACAGATTTTTTTTTTTTTTGAGTGGTGCTAGCTCTGTGGATTTGCTCAAAACCTGTTTGTTTTCAGATGGACTGTCATCATTTTACCCCAGCTGGCAGCTAAGCCCCACACAGCTGCTCCCTCATCCCCGGTGGGATGGGGGAGAGAATCAGAAGAGTGAAAGTGAGAAAACTCATGGGCTGAGATAAAGACAGGTTAATAGGTAAAGCAAATGCCATGCACGCAAGCAAAGCAAAACAAGGAATTAATTCACCACTCCCCATGGGCAGGCAGGTGTACAGCCATCCCCAGGAAAGCAGGGCTCCATCACGTGTAACAGTGACTTGGGAAGACAAATGCCATCACTCCAAACGCCCCCCTTCCTTCTTCTTCCCTCAGCTTTATATTCTGAGCATGATGCCATATGGTATGGAATATCCCTTTGGTCAGTTGGGGTCAGCTGTCCCAGCTGTGTCCCCTCCCAGCCTGCTTGCTGGTGAGGTGGGGTGAGAAGCAGAAAAGGCCTGGACTCTGAGTAAGCACTGCTGAACGACAGCAAAAACGTCTCTATATAACAGAATTGTCTCTATATTATCAACACTGTTTCCAACACAAGTTCAAAACATAGCCCCACACTAGCCACTATGAAGAAAATCAGATCTATCTCAGCTGAAACCAGGACATGGAGACTGTAATCATTCCAAAATACAAGGCTGCAATCCACCAGTATGGCTGAATGTGTGCTGATCCCTTGTAATGGAAAAGCTACATTTTGTTTTATGTGGTGTGTAATATGGATTAAATTCCTGTACATGGCCAACAAAGGTCACTCTCCTTACCGCTGGCTGTGCAAGAGTTTCATGGGCATTCCCACCAAACTGCGCGGACTGGAGAACGCAGAGACGAGCAGATAATGAAGTCTTCAAGGACCAACATCAAATTTCATCCCACCTCTCATGTGGCAAGGCACTAACTATATTTCACTCCCAAGACTTTTCCTCCCCAGAAGGCTTTATATAATAGCCTGATTGTTATATACCATATAAATCAGACTTTGGGGACACAGCAGCACGCTAGTTCTCTGTGTGTTCAGCTCAACTTCTAAAGGTTACAAATACAGAGAGTAATGAGACTGGTTACATCCCAGTGTCTCTTCAGAGGCTGTAGTTACTAACACGATGTATAATAAGAGTATCAAGCACGTGATGCACCTGTGACATTCATTCATGGCATAGCAAAAACACTAGCAGAGGTTTTTTTTGTGGTAGTAACTGCTGGTTAAAGACAACACTCAAAAAAAGTTGAACACCGCACACAGAAGGCCAAGTATCTGTCCCAAATTTTCGGCCACACACAATTCAATTCTATTTTTTTCTCATTTTAAGTGAGTGGGTCAATCTGCCCCTGTCTATTTGGGTTCATTTTAATAATGTGCTTAAATCATGTGCTTAAATTTAAGCACCTGAGGAATCTCATTCATTTTATGACAAGTAAGCTCATATTTAACATTTTTTATTTAAGCATATTGTTGACTGATAGCTGTAGATCTTAGTCCTACAAACACTTTTATGTTGACTGTGGCGGGTTGACCCCAGCCAGCAGCTAAGCCCCACACGGCCACTAGCACACTTCCCCTACACCTGGTGGGATGGGGCAAGAGAATAGGAAGAGCAAAAGCATGGAAACTCATGGATTGGGATAAAGGTAGTTTAATAAGAAAAGGAAAGAGAAGAGAGGGGAAAAAAACCCCCAAAACAATTGCTGCAAAGGCATACACTCCCCACCTCCCACAAGCAGACCAATGCCCAGACAGTCTCTGAGAAATGGCTTCCTTCCCCTGTGTCCCCTTTTGTTGCTAGGCATGATGTTATATGGTATGGAATATCCCAGTATCCCTTCTTTGGTCAGCTGGGGTGAGCTGTCCCAGCTGTGTCCACTCCCAACTTCTTTCCCACTCTCAGTCTACCTGCTGCCGGGGCAGAGCGAGAAACAGAGAAGGCCTTGACACTGTGCGAACACTGATTAGCAACATCTAAAATACTGGTGTGTTATCAAAGCTGTTTTGGTCACAAATCCAAAACACAGCATCATAAGGTCTGCTACAGAGAAAATTAACTTCATCCCAGCCAGACTCAGTAGACCATCGTAGAATCACAGAATGGTTTGGGTTGGAAGGGATCTCAAAGATCATCTAATTCCAACTCCCCTGCCATGGGCAGGGACACCCTCCACTAGACCAGGTTGCCCAAAGCCCCATCCAACCTGGCCTTGAACGCTTCCAGGGAGGGGGCATCCACAGCTTCTCTGGGAAACCTCTTCCAGTGCCTCACCACCCTCATCAGGAAGAATTTCCTCCTAACTTCTAATCTAGATCTACCCTCCTTCAGCTTAAACCCATTACCCGTTGTCCTGTCACCACACTCCCTGACAACCAGTCCCTCCCCAGCTTTCCTGTAGGCCCCTTCAGGTACTGGAAGGCTGCTATAAGGTCTCCCTGGAGCCTTCTCTTCTCCAGGCTGAACAACCCCAACTCCCTCAGCCTGTCCTCATAGGAGAGGTGCTCCAGCCCTCCGATCAGCTTTGTAAATGACATCATGACATGACATGTACAAGGACTGATGAGCTCAGACGCAAAATGTGTGTAAGTATTGGATTCATTTTTGTGCACAAATGGGACTAGACAATAGGATATTAATGTGTTTGTGGGACTAGGAGTTCCAATGGCATTTACTCAGGCCTGGCAGCAGTATTAATGTATGTCTAACATGAATGAGACTTACACTTTAATTGTGGCCCCTGAGCACAACGTCACCAAAATCTCAATTACTAGAAATACCATGACTGTAGAGATACAGTTAAAAGTCTTCTAGCTACTACTGAAAACACATCAATAGAAGAGTTTCAGGAGTAAAATTACCATTGCTTGGAAAGACTGTCAGTGAACATGAGACTTTACTCTCCCCAGACACATTCCCTTAGATGAGTTACAGCAAACATGACTTGACTCTTCATTGTCAAAGCCCACCTTTTCTGTGCTTTTGTGTGTCGAGTGGTATCAACAATACTGTAAAAAAATCCTGTTTATAGACCCAAACCTCTTCCAGTCTCACATCTTCATTCCACCTGTCCAAAGCCATATTACCCAGAAAGAGCATCACATGCTGCAGTGACAGGGCTGGGAGGGCAGCGGGACGGCGGCTCACAGGGCACTGGGGTGAAAGGCAGGACCATGGTGGCACCAGAAGGCAATGCATCTTCCAGGAGGACCCTTGGAAGCTCCGGTGGAAGATACAGACCTGAAAGCAGAGTGGCACCACAACTCTCCTGCTCTGCCCAGCCAGGGAGATGTGACAGCCTTGCCCTGAGAGTGGGTGAGGAGCTGGAGAGGCACTGGAGGAGGTGAGGGTGGCAGGGGTTGGCTTCCAGGCTTAGGGCGAGTCTGGGGAGGTATCCTGCGCAGGAGCTGCCTTTTCAACCTCCCACAGAAAAGTCTGCTTGGAAACACCCAGCAGGGGTGAGGAAGGCATTTTGCTGTTGCTGTTTATTGCACTTTGTGAGGAGCTGACAAGGCTTCAGAAAGGTGCCTTCGCTTGAAGTGGGCTGGGACATGGAAGGAGAGCAGCTGCAGTGTGCGGGAAGCTGAGGCAATGCAAATGCACCCATCAGTTTCTAACTTCATCATATAGACAAGGTCTAGGCTATGAAAAACAAACAAACAAACAAACAAGCTCCAATAGAAATGGTGTTATTTTTCACATGGTCTGTTGTATTCTACTGGGCATCTGCCCCCAAAATGACAGTGGTCATTGGCTTCCTTAACAAGCACCAAAGCTGTATATTTTTCTTCTGTTCCTAATTTTTCTTTTAATAAAGCTGAGTGTCTGGAATCCAATATGGGCTGCAAGAGACTCCAAGCTGACAAAGTAAGTGTAAAACCAACAACAAATGTAAAATGGTATGATGATTCATTCTGTTACAGTGATCTTGCCTGCATACTTCGTTGTTCATGAAGGCAAATGCACAACTTGAAGAAGTTACTCTGGGAGGCAGCGTAATCAAATTAACTTTCAATCAGAAAACTAATGAGGCTCTTAAACCTCAAGTAAACTTTCCGATCACTTACTTTCCTATAGTCATCCTTGGCTTTGGGGTGGGGAGACAGAAAACAACCACAAGGGAAAGGAGACTCAGCGGCTGATCCTGCTGTGAGAGTCTGTGCTGAGGGGCTTTAGGTTTGCTACTACCATTGCAGCCTCTCCAGGCCTCCCGGAAAGAAGCCGCCTGGAATAGCCGCTGCTGGAGTGTCAATTTATCTTCATTGCACACCTCAAAGAAGAAAAATCTATTTGCTTTTGCTATACGCTATTAAAGGGCCAGTGTTGACTGAGAACAGGCACATGTAGTAAACTTAGACTTGGGGGGACACCCACATACAATGAAACAGGAAGCGGTAATTTCAGAGACATTAAAGGACATTCAGCTGAAGGAGAAATCCAAAACGAAGATGGTCTTGATGCTTCACAGCACCTTTAGATCAAGTCTTTGTGGCACAGAGACCCTTTTGAGCCACACTGTGCGCAGCCGGGTGGGAAGGTTTTGTATTTTATCATCAAGTGCATTTTCTATGCTTCATTTTTCTTAATCTTAATATATATGTAGTTCTTAAGCTCTGGGTTAGTACACTGTGAAGCTACCCTGGCAGTGACAGACTCATTTTGCTGATAAAGCAGCCCAGGAAGCTGTTGAGAGCATTGCTGTTAAAAAGAGACAGATAACCTGCACACAATCACCTCTCTCACCATCCCCATTGCTGCTCTCGTGGAAGATCTTAGCAAAAATCATCCACCTCAAGTTCTGGAGAGATGATGAATTGGGTGATACTCATGGATTACCATTTATAGTGTCTCTTTATTCATTTATGTACCTCTTATATAGTGGGGATTGAAGAAAACATCCATTCCTCGGTTCCTCCCAAACTAGGACTGACGTCTCCATAAGTCCTGCAGCTGTACTGGGCTTGTGATTGTGTAACTTCTGAGAAGGGACGTTGATTTGCAGACACTTAAATGGGCTGTCACTGCTGTTTTCTTTCTGTTGTCTCCTCTAAACCAGTAACTTTCATAAGCCCCATGTTGCTTCTTGAATACCTGCCCTCCACGTTCATCTCTTCTTTCTGCTCCTTTCTGATTCCCACTTTCTCTATTCCTGGCTCCTTGAAGTCCTCATCTGATTTTCCTTCTTGCCAAAATACTGTTTTACCGAAGCCTGGATTTCTCTATCATTTGTATTGATTGATAGCTGTTGTATGAGAGTGAGGACACAGAGCTGCTCGCTGTGCTTTCTTTAGCTGGCTCCCGTTTTAAGGCACTGTAGTTCACAGAATGCCTTTTGGGACAACATCACCCAGACTCTGTAACAGTTTGACTACACCTATGTCAGAATAACAAAACCCCCCAGTAAACCAGTAAGAAACACTGCAGAACTCCTTCCTCCTCGCCTCCTCCCTCCCCCCCTTTCACCCTCCCAGACCCACCTGTGCAAAGTACGTCTGCAAGAGTACAGCACCTGCAGTAATGTCTGGCAGACACTGGCGTCTCTGTCCTTGGGAGGGATTGCCATGATTCTTGCTGCATTTCAACAAATCTCATTTACATTCGGGATCACATTGCTTGTGTCACCTTCTGTCCGAGGGTTTCTTCAGCACACTTCACTGTCTTCCTTATACTTCTTGAAAGTGTCAGGAAATACCGGACACATACATATTTATTTCAATAAAAGGTGGAAACCAAATTTTTAGCATCCCACAAAGCAGCATGCTTGGCTGGCATACCTGCTCTGTCAAGCTGGTTGTGAGGAATATGATGTTAGAGGTTTGGATTTTGTTTCCTAAGGTTTCCAAACGAATCAGAGTGTTTTCTGCAACAGGCTGAAGCGCTACAGGGTTTATCGAAGGACCATCATTCTTATCAGGGTTGGGGTGGTTTTTCCCAAGTTCTTCAGGACCTCTGTGCAATTTATAGCAATGGCCAGTACCTGCCAGCTACATTTTAAAGCAATTTTAAGAGATGCTTTCCAGCTGCAGAGGATGCCTGTCCTCGTGTCTTCAGACCTGAAGTTTGCAATGGTTTTGAACTGGCAGTTGACAAACTGTGAGTTATTCTGTTCAAGCTGGATCTCTTAGATTTAGAGGCTCTCAAAAACATTTTGACTTTGATACATTTATATAGATACTGCCCCCATCCCAGATGGCTAGCACATTAAAAGGATCATTTTAAGAACCGAAATACTTTGCAGTTTGCTGCTTTCTTACATTGGGTTTCCATATTGCTTTGGAAGGCTTCAGTTCTGAGCAGCTGCTCTGTCTGCAAAGTCTCCTTGATACCCTTGGGTGAAAGAAAGATCTGCAGTTCCAGCAGACGGTGCAGCAAGCCCTTGCGGGCTCGTTCCCCATTCTCGCGGCTTCGCTGCTGTGCTTCCTGCATCCATGAACGCGAGGCAAGTCCCAGCCTGGTCAAACACCGGTGAGTGCTTGGGAGAAAGGGGAACCATCCCAGCGCAGTGCAGCCATTCTCAGGACAGGCAAGAGCTTTACTGACGTAAACCTGTCCCCTGGCAGAACCGGTAACAGAGCACTTCCGCTCACTTTTTAACTCCCCCAGTCATTCAAGTCTTGGTACCTTTAGCACGAGGAATTGCTTCACCCTCACAGCAGCCGTTCTCCTCACGAACACATGCACCATCAGCTCTTTGGTGGCAGCAGAGAGCGAGCGACTGGCAGGGCATGCCCAGGGCTGCGGAGGAACGCTGTGACAAGACTGAGTACGGCAAGCCCAACGTCATCTCTTCTTCACGCTGCAGGGCAATCTTCAGGCTCTGTCTTTGTGCACGTGCTTCTTTAAACGTATGATTCTATTGGCACGGCACATCTTGTTATTGGCTGGATCAACACTGGATCACACACCAAATGCGCTCCGGAAGTAGCTCAGTATTTACAAGAATTAATCTGAAAAGAGGCTTAGCTGAAGGTACTCAGATGCCAAGAGATAGTAAATTAAACGAGATTTTATCATGTATGTAATTATTTATTGAGCTGAGAATCCATACAAGGTAAACAAATGTTTACACTATCATACAGTAAGCATTTCCAGGGCTTAATAAAAATGATTGTCACTCACTGTGCTTCACAAAAAAATTCATTTTAATGAATAAATAATTTGATGAAATCAAAAAATATTTACAATATAAACAAATGAAAAAACTTTGGATATATTAATCTGAGCATCCTGTATTTTGCATTTTCTAACTGTATTTCTATCGAGATTCCCTCTTTGAAATGGTACAAAGTGGATAGAAATTACAACTCAACAAAGTTAACATGATTTGGTACATGGTCTTTCCATTAGTTCAGATAAGCTACATATGATTCATTTATTATGCACGTGTTAGAATACAAATTTAACTAAAATCATAGATTATCAAAATGCCAGACAGCATTCTCCACAGAACAGAAATGTACACTAGGCTGTGACAATAACTAAGAATCACAGGCAACGAAATATAACAGAAAAGTACAAATTCCTTCATAAGAATATAATTGTGCTCTCTTATTTACCAGAGGACTATGCTGCTTCACCACGTCAATGGCTAGGTATGAATACAGTGTTCAACAACTGCCATGTGGTTTGGTGTACGCTCATATGGGTGTCAAGCAGCGGCATTATAGTGGAAAACGGGCAGTGCAAGCAGTTTTATAAACATCTTTTTGGGCTCCTCAAAAGAGCCAATTATACAAAGCAGTATAAGCATAACACTGAGAAGTCTTCATCTCATTTACACAGATATCATGGAGCGGCTTGCTTTGTGGTGGTGAAAGGAGGAACTTTCTCTGGGCTGTTTACGCAATCAGCCAGAATTCAAGTATTCCAAAGCCACTTCATAGCAGAATTTGTATTGATCCTGAAAAGTCAAAAAGAAAACCGCAAAGTCAGATATTGAAGGAACTTAATTAAGGGGATCAATATTTCTCTTCTGTTAAAATTATTTACCATCAGCAGTTGTCAGTGAGAACCAGTTTGCAAATCCAATTTATATTCAGATAAGAAAATCTTTATATTAACCAGACAATAGACACTACACACAGTAACTTAGGGTACTGCTCACATTAGATGCCTATTTAGCTGCTCCAATACACTCGTATGAGAAAAATTGATTACATGTAAGCAAATTGACTTGCAACCCTTCTGCCATCTGTCAAAATGCTCATGTAGCACTTTACCAGAATTGGAGTTATTAAAATTCCTCCCTGGAAATGTTTATCTTAAAATAGACCCGGTGTCTAGTACTTTCCAGACCGTAACTTTTATTTTAATGTTGAACATATACTTGCTACATTGAGAGCTGTTTACTGTTCCTCCTCTACGTGCAGCCCAAACCCACGCTGAAATACTGTCCTCTCCCCGTGCAACAGGCAACTGGGAGATCAGGTCCGAGCGAAATTAATTGGATTCATTCCAATTAAGTTTTAGCAATTAAGTTGGGCTCTTAACAGCTCTTCTGTTACCCAGGCTAAGTTTTCAGGTGCCAACCCTGTGCTTCAAACACAGTCCTGGTGGATTTATTTGCAACTGCTTGGAAACGGGGCCGATGCCAGGGAAATCCCTTCCCACGGCACGCAACCCCAGTCTGCATCCTTTGGGGGCGGAGGGTCGTGACTTTGCCCCCTTCACATCTTCAGCGGTACAGAGAGGCCAATGCTTTCAACTGACCCTCTGCAACTTTAAATGCTGCAGTCATTGATGACTTCACAGTTTCGTGTGTGCACACATATCCCTTTTCTGTTTTCATTCTTGCTACTCGCAATATTTAGCAATACTACAAACATTTCAATGAAATAAAAAAGCTGAAAGAAATGGTAGGCGAGTATTCCATGATTCGAAATGCTCTGGCTTCTAAAAATTTGGCTTGGAAATACCGGCCAGTTTAACAACAATTTTTACCACTGAAATGCCTTTTTCTCTGACGCGCTTTAATCAATTAATAAAAGTTAACTAAGCGTGGACTGCTATATAGTAACAACAACAGTGAACTAGCTGACAGCACTCAGTCTTCACCTTCCCAGCCTAACAAGGAGGAAGCCTACAACTGCACTTCAGATACATTCTCCTTTCCACTGAAGCAAATGTTTGAAAGGATTAAGTCTGTTGGCCTGTACTTAGGATTTTGGGTCACATTTTAGCTGAGAAGAGAGTCCACCTTAATATTTAAGAGACCGAATAATATGACAACAATCAAAAACAAGCAGGGGCAATTTGTGAGTTCTTTCGCTGAGAGCTGTCACTAGAAAACAAAACAACTCTTAGGTGCACGTATCACCTAAGTTACGAATGAGCTGTATGTGAGGTGTGAAGATCCTGCAGGGTTTCATAAACCGCTTGTGTCTTCTTCAGAATGAGAAAAGAATGAAAAAGAAGAAAGGAAAGAAAGGAGTATTATGTAAATAATTCTTTTTTAATTCCTAATAAATGACAATTATGATATAACTACATAATAGAGATTGAAACAAGAGATCAGCCATTTATCCATTTCCATTTTTCCATGCTCATTTTATGCTGATTTACTGATCCAGCAGAATAACTGTCATTTTTAGTAAACCCAATACCTATCTTAAAGAGCAGACATATATTATTTCCCACTGTGTTCACTCATATGTGTCCTTTGCACATTTTTATTATTCACTTGGTGGTGGATTTTAAAAGTCTCTTTACGTTAGCTACCTTCAGAGAAGTATATTTAGATTTATTTTTTTTCTAGGACAGTTACTGGTAAGTCCAATAATATTTATCACAGAATGCTTTGGGCATTCTGTAATAAACATTTTGTAATACCATGTGCTACCTCTGCATGACGGCTGAAGAATTTCATAGATTTCCATGTTGTATGCATGTCGCATTGAGATTTTTACAAAAAACAAAGTTTTCAATGAAATTAAGAGATGAATCTCTAGGTGCAGAATGTAAAGATTGCCCTTCATCTAGTCAGAAAGTGCCTAACAGGTTTTGATAAAGAAGTCTTGAAACTATTTTTGTGAAATATTGTTATAATTCTGAGCATTTAATCTTTTACCATGGTATTTTGCAAAGGTAGATGAGTATTATTCTCATTTTTCAGATGTGGAAACTGAGGCAAAGACACATTAATATAAGAAAGGTCACAAAGGATAAAGTCAGTAACAGGATCATGAAAAGAACTCAGGTGTCCCGATTCCCTTTTACCATGAAACAATCTGCATGGAAATTGAACCCTTGCTAATTCAAATATTTGTTCCTATGAAGTACTGGATGACGACTGAAGAGATGCAGTTCTAACTCTGCTTTGTCAGTGAATTATGTGATAATGGGGAAAATCCTGATCATCCCCTGCCTTCATTCCTCTATCTGTAAAATAAGGAAAACGATACTGATCTCCTTCACAATTGCTTTGAAATCATCTAATAAAAAGGCCTAACAAGACCCCAATGCCATCCAGACATTCTCAATACCATCCTCAATTTACTAAGACCTATTTTTATATTCTAAAATAATACATTTAGCTTTTGATTAAAAAAAAATCTCTGCTGAAAAATGGAGACAGCTGCCTGACAAATTTACACCTGGTGAACTGTCACGAATGGGAATTTATAGAGAGCATTTTCTTCAACTGTACATCTTCACACTGGTAATTTTCTTTTTATTTCTATAAAATAAATGAATAAGAGATCAGTGAGTTCTGTGGACTTAAGCTCTGGGAGAACGGAGAACAGCAGGCCTGCCAAGTCTCTATCCAAACTATACTATCTGAATGAAGAAGTAGGACATTTTTCTTGATATCTAGGAAATAAAAATGTATGGTTCTCAGCGTGATGATTCTCCTCCTGAGAATATAAACTAGAGGAAGAGGAGCCAACTAAGCTGCTCCCTCCCACCACTGCGAAAGCACAATAGTTTCTCACTGATTCACAGTTCCACGTTGCTGCCTCATGGTGCTGCTTGTAAACTCCCTCCTTGCTTTGCACAGCTGGCCACAACTGGCTTTTTTCCATGAGCTTGGCCAGAGCAGCATCTAGGGGAGGGTTTGGGACTTCACAGGTAGACTAGATGAGAGCACTGCGATGGAGGATGTGGTGGGAGCTGTTCTTCTATGGGACAGATAAGGTGCAGTGATGGTGAGGAAGTGGGCGCCCCTACCCATCTACTTGTGAGCCTGAAAGCCTCACTCTTCCCAACAGAAATTCCTGCTTTCTGCCCATTCTCCACTGTGTTTCACACCCAGATCTCGGTAGCTCATCTGAGAGAGGGGGGATCTCTCCTAAAATTACAAGAGGCTGGACCAGCTCTGTGAGACGCCTTACTCTAGGCACTCTGTCGAAAAGATGTTGAAATATGACCCAAAGTTGTTTAACCAGAGCCTGCAATACTAGCTCAGATATTGGTTTAGCATCCCTGAAGCTGCCCAGATGCTGCTTCCTCCTGCCTATGATGCTAAATTGAATACAGCTGCCTCTTAAGCAGCCACCTCTACAGCAGGATGTTGTAAAACAGTGTCTTTTATAGCCCAGGCTTCGGAACAGGGTATCATCACGCTACACCCATCTCCAAGTACAGAACTACACACTGGAGTGTAAGAACCTGCTGGTTTAAGCTGTTCTGCAGCTCTTGTGGCATAGCAGCTGGCACTTCAGCAGTTCTCCATTTAAAAAAAAAGGCTCATAAAACACTCTCTAGGAAAATAATTGCACATGGCCCCTTGTTTCTGAACTTCTTTAATCTTTCTATGAGATAGAGCAACCATAATTAAACGCAATATTCTGGATGTCAAACTGAAATTCATGGCTTTGATAAATATTAGGCGATTAAGCTATTTATAAAATATATAATTTGAAAATCTGCCATTTCATTTTACATAACTATTATTTCTACCATGCAAGGGCTGCTCTCCACTCAGCTCAGCCTGCTAGAAAAGAAAATTAATAAGGATGTTCGGCTGAAAGTTTAAAACTCTTAAAAAATTCAAATGAACAGAGACAAAGTCTCCTTGGGAAGAAAGCAGTGTAAAAATACTCTTACAAGTGAAGTGACTTCATTATCCCCTTTGAAAATTACTTCCTTGCTTTGTGAACAACTCCCACTGCAAATCTTGGAAATCTTACTGAGTCTTCTGAGAAAAAGGAACATTTTCTATTTAGTGGTGCAGTTAAAAAGCTCATACCAGAAGGTCCACCATGTTAGGCTTATTATTCCTCAGTGTCTTCACAGCATGGAATACGTCAACAGCCCTCTGATGTCGAAGCATTTCGCAAACAATACTGATGGCACAAAATGTCCCACTGCGGCCGCCTCCATTCCTACAATAAAAATGATAAAATGGCTCAGTTACAATTGACTCTGTGTTACAAGTTCGTACAGCACCAGGGATGGCTACAGAAGGCATGAGTTCCAGTAGGGAGAAACCACAGAACATTACTGCTCCCAAAGACTGCCAAACGCTAGGCAGAACACGATTTTTAATTGGAATTAATGGGCTGAATGATCTCAAACCTATGATTGAGAATTCAGCAGGCTGAAAGCCTGGAGGTAATCGAACAGCTGAGTTTTGTACCCCCCTTTCACTGAGCACTTGACACAGCACAAAGAGGATGCTAAAATAAGGACAAGGTACTTTTAGCTTCAGTTCAACACCCCTTGGCACCGCAAACGCACAAGGTTGCAACGAGCGTCAGGCCTGGAAATGTTACAGAGAAAGTCGATCTTTGAGTTCTTCTATTCCAGATCCTGGTGCTTTCCTCCTGGACCCGAAGGCGTTTCAGGGGAACAGCAAAAGCGCCCCGAGTCTCGTTTGCAGGAGCCCTTCTGGTGGCTGGACGTTTGGCGTGGCACCAGGTGGTGCTGCCATACTCCCCCGGCTGCTGCGCTCAGCCCTGGCAGCAGGCAGAGGCTGCCTGGCAATGACTGCTGACGTCCTGCGTATTCCCCCTCCACCCACAGCATCAGAGGGATGAGAACCCGAAGTGACTTGCTAACAAAGAAGCCAGGCACAAATGTTCATATGCACGATCAAATGCAGTATTTAATAATACTTTATCCCCGGTTATTTTTAATCTTTAAGAGAATCTCTTTCTATCTGGAAACCCTATTATTTCTACAGCTATTCTAATCAGAATCTTTAGGCTGCGCTTCATCGAAAATAATAAACCTTAATAATTACCAGAGTGCAGACTAGTTAGGTAGCAGGTCTTTCAAACCAGCTTCGCAAATGGTTGATTTTCAAAGGAAGATACAACGTCGCACATCTGTCACATCCAGGCAGTATGAAAAGAATGCTCTCTGCTGCCAAAACATTGCCTGATATTGTGGGACTCTTTGAGAATTTTAATTAAAATAAAGTCATTTAAAAGGATTATATTAGAGCTTTTTCTTTCTTTACTGCCTGGAAGTGACGCATGTGTGATGTTGTACAACTATTTAATATCATCAGCCACCTCAGAGATAACAGTAATTTGCACTTCAAAAGGGTCTTTTCAGCTAAAGATCTCAAAACATTAATTAATCACACTGCACAATGCTCCTTTGATGAAAGTATTATTATCCCCATTCTACAGATGGGGAAACTGAAGAGCAATGACTTGTTCAAGGTCAGTGATATTGGGAATTATTAATACACTCTTAGATTTTCCTCCATTGTTCTAACATTGGGACCCAACTTTTGAAAGTGTGTTAGCGTGCGCTTTTCCCGTTAGCATGTCCCTTCTCCATCATGGCAGCATCTTTAAACAGATGTTTAGAGGAAGAGGGATACAACTTCAGGCACTGAAGATTCGGTCTCAAAAGATTGGCTACTGCTGAGGGCAAACAGCGCGTACAAGTATTAAGCCATATTGAAAGAAGGATGGTGGCAGAGCGGATGAAACCCTGCCTCAGTGGAGCACAAAGTCACAGGAGGACAAAAATACATGCCATTACTAGAGAAAGGTAAGGTAATTACAGGATCATCGTAACTGCTCTATCAAGCCACTTCTACTTCTGTGCTTTATGTCTGGAAGAGGAATCACCCCTCCAATACCACTTATTTCTACAGTCCTTATCTGTAGAAATAAAAGGTACATTGTTCTGAAGGTACAGTTTTGATTTACTTTGAATACATACGCACCTTTTCCATTTGCAAAAGTCACTGGACATCTTTATATAAAATAGAGTTAACTTGTGTCCATCATCTTTTCACAGGGGTCTATCAAGGGACAGAGAGGGAAACTAGTGACCCTATATAACAAAATTAGACCAGTCCTCTTGTATTCAAAGCTTTTAAATGAGCAGTATTATTTATCCACTTCAAGATCAGACAGATGCCTCTTCACCTCTTCACAAATCTCTTAAAACCTGGTACAAATTCTGTAACAGTATTACTTTCTCTCTTCTGTTTCCAGTACTTACAAGCAATGTACAACTGTGCGTCCCTCTCCCCCGTTATATTCTTCCTGCCACTTCTCCACTTGGCGGATGAGCTTCAGGAAGGAGCGTTTAGAAACTGGAGTGTCTCTGTACATGGGCCACCCCAGGAACTGGAACTGCTGCACCATCCGATAGCCATCTTGGGGCTGTAGAGATTGAGACAACAAGCACGAAAAAGAACAGGGTTTTTTTTGTTTGGTTGGTTGGTTGATTTTGTTTGGTTGTTTTTTTGTTTTGGTTTTTTTTTTGCATAATTTAGATATTTCTATCAGTGAGGAACATTGTTCAAGCAGGTCACCGCTGACAAACTACTAATGTAATTTCAACTGCCCTTAAGGAGTTATGACTTTTAATTTCCAACAGAGTTATTAGAACAAGAGGTTTTAAACAGAGTGCTATACAAATAGACCAGAATAGTGCAATGGTACAGCTGCGGGATCAAGAAAATAATTAATTAATAGCAAAGCAGAAACTTGGTAGCAATGAGGGAGTTGCAATACAACTTCAATTATATACCGTTTTTTATATGTTTCAGCATTTTGAAGAATGTTTGCGTGCTTCTGTCTTTCTTTACAAGAAAGGTCAAAATGTCTCAAGATATTTGGAAGCAGGAAACATTTAAAAAAACCAAACAAAACTCTGACATGTTTCCGGCTTATAAAAAATCCAACTACATTTTATTTTATTGTGTGGTACTGCAGCAGTCAGAATCCCTCTGGTGAAACATTACTGAACAGTTGCTTTATGGTGATTTAAAATAAAAAAGGAGCATAGAACAAGTGTTAGTGGCAGAAAATTGCAGCCCTTTGAAAAGGGCTTAATAAACACACACGCACACATGCAAAATCTCTTTTTGTCATATAGGATTTGCCACTTTCACTTCTGTGCAAAGTGAGGGCATTTTAGTGCCACTTTCAAAATGAGCAACACACAGAAATGTTGACATTACAATTTTTTCTCTAGAGTAAGAAGTAATAGAGAGGATGTAAGATTAAGAAGATACGGGAATAAACCAAAGTGGATGCAGCATTAGATATGTTCTTCATTTGGTTTTGTCTGCTTTATGTTAAAATTTGGAATCTACTGATTTCCTGGCCAATTTGAGCTGAGGGCCCCACTTCCCAAAGCATGTCAGGCTAGGCCAGCGCCCGCTAGAGTTCCCATTAACGCTGCCAGAGACTGTGTTTTTATGGCACCACATTTACTGCCAATGCAAGGCCTTCATGGTATTAAAGAATTATCTTGCAGCTTACAATCTGCTTCCCTGTTCAGATGTTAGCATGTTTTGGGGTGTGTTTTTGAGGCCTTTCATATCCTGACAGCTACTGAATCTCAGGGCAGTTCCCCACTTTTTTCAGCAGGGAGTGCTGCTTATTCCTGGCTGTGGTTCTTTGGGGATGGATCCCAGTCCATGGCAGAGGCTGTCTCCATCTGGATGGGAAGAGGTGCCTGGTCCGTGGTGGAATCTTTTTTCCACTCAGCTTGAAAAATATGCCTTGTTTAGTCTTCTGTCAACTTCACAGGAGCACAAAAACTGGATATGAGAACGTACTTGTCCCTCTGAAGTGTTTACATATACTGTGAAGTGTGATTAGTGGGATCGGGTCTTCACTAAAAGCCTGGGACTGGTATTGAAAAACATGAAAGATGCCTAGTAGTGTTGGCGCACAGCTTTCTTCCATGACACAGGATAGAAATATGCAAGATGGCTAATTTTAAACTGCTGAAATGAGCACCGATTTTGGCATTTCTTGGCTACCATACAATCTGAATATTGCATTTATTTCATTTGCATTTAACACACTTGAAGTATTTTTTTACTTTAATTACACAGAGGCGGCTTTTTCCTCGTTGATTATGGTGTGACTCAGTATTGCACCATTGCTTTCAAATAAATAAGCTGAAAAATGAGACTGGTTTTATGTGAGTTTAACTCTCATTTTTTGTGATTTGAGTAGAGTCAACTCGTCTACTGAGACAGAACTGTTTTGCAAATAACATCCTTACTCTGGCTGCATTATAAATTCGGAATATCCGGCTGATTATGTCTTCTTCTAAATCAGCTGACACAAACTCCACCTGAATAGGACCGTGTCGATGTACTCCATTTTCTGGCCAATACTGAGGACACAGCTATAGAAGACACAAACACATAAGAGCACAGTTAACCACTTTGAATTTCATGCTGCCTCAATGCAGTTTTCTAGATCTTTCTTTGTGCTACATTTATTACTGAAATTCTCACGCAATATCTTTATGAAATACAGAGTGTACCATCCTCCACCAGTTTTGAACACTTTGCTTTTACTGGTGCGGAACAAGTTTAAACAAATGCCTTTTCACTCAACTGAACATGCTATTGCTTGCCGCTCTACTTGCCATTCTCTGGTATTTGGAGTAACGCACTTCTGACACTCAATGTCAAATCTGCAATATGGTATGACAAGACTGGGGATGCTGTCAAATATTACCATATCTCAGACACAGCGTGAAGCCTAAAGACCAAAGGCCTGGTATCTCCAACTGTCCTGAAAAGTTGGTAATAATTCAAGCTACATCAGAATGTGTGCTTTATACGATGAAGGGTGCATCGGTTCTCAAAACTCAGGACTTTCACATTTGTTTCAGCAGCGACTGACGATATTGGCTAGTATCAGCATTGCTTTGAATTTTCAGCAACTGCTCAATTTCACCTTATGAATGCCACCTGAAAATAGTAATTATGCTTTCTTTAGTGCTCAGAAAACATTATTTCTAGGTATCTAAAGATCACAAAGTAATACTGCCATTATCTTGCATGGTTTTAGTGTCTAATAATATCATGATGGCTTAATCCAGGAACCAATTATCATCTGTGTTAATACTTTAAAGATTAAATCAACACTTTGCAGGGAGGTTTTTGAAGCTAGGCTCTGCTTGTCCATTTTTTGCTATAAAAACCCTAATGATTTTTTTCCAGGGATATTTAGAGCAGTTCAAGTGTGTAGCTTTTGCAAGCATTCACCAAAATTAAGTATGAACTCATGAAATTTTGTTTGCTTGCAGAAGCATTGATGTCATATTTGGAACTTTATTTCATTCAGTAAAACAGCTGTGGTCTTCATTCTGCTGCATTGCTGTTGGTGATCCAGAGCGGAGCTGACAAATCACATTTACTCCAGATGTTGTTTTGCATTTCTTATAACACTTATTCCTCAACAAAGCTGTTTAGAGATGACTACATTTTAGGAAAACATAATCATTTACTACATCAATTAAAAAGAGAACAGGGTCTGATTTGCAGGAGTTCACTTTAACAAGTTAAAAACAGAAATTTCAAGTAGGAAAATATATTTTCACTTATTTTAACCCCCCCACATGATTTGGTCTGCTGAGCAAATTACTTTCCCAATATTGTCTAAAGCTTACAGAAATTTTTATTATGAAATATGCTAGTGTGCAGGATAGAAAAATACAATGCGTACAACTAATGCAAATGCCAGGGCTCAGATCATTTAACATATGCACAAGTTAGTAGACATCTTTCAAATATATAGGAATACTGTTCTAAAAGATCTTTGAAAAATGCTTAAATGATAATAAGCAGAGCTGTTTGCTGGAGCTGTTTTGGGAAGCCAAGATTTTCAAGTTCTAAAGAAACCAAAAGCATTTAGGTCTGCGCATTTTGCATGCATGTGATGCTCACGACTCTCTTGAAGTCAGAGTCACTGTGAAGGGCTGAATTTCATTTCCCAACAGAGCATAACAATCCACATAAATTGTAATATCTAAACAGAACGGTAAACACTCCATATATGCACAAATAATAATGAGAACAGTAATTGTTAATAAATCTGAATGTAATGCGTGGTTTTAATAAGCTCTGCCCTCTCTCCACTTCTGTTTGCTCTGAGGGTTCTGAGATTTATTCCTAATGAAAAGATTGTTACTCACATTAGAGGGAAAAGGTTTAACATACTGCAGAGGCAGGTGCATTAACTGCATATCCCAATAGCTTTTAAAAGCCTGTGAGGCTAATAAATGCTTGAAATAGCCCTGCACTACTGTAAATTCAAAACACAGCCCACAAATTAAAAAAAACTCCGTTCAGCAGTCCCTAACAGTCGGACTCCCTTGAGTCCTTCCTTATTCACTCAGAAAATAATCTTAGACTCATGAATAAAAGTTTTGTCTTTCATTTCTGTTTTTCTCCCTGTAGACAGTTAAGGGCTTGGAATCAGAAATTCAGTCTTTAAAGTACTGTGTGGATTTTCTACACATTCCTTTGAAAGACAAAACGAAGATTAGTATGTTTTAAAAACAAATTCTTCATGTTAAAAAGAAATAAGAGGAAACATTTTTTCTAAGTATCTACAATACTCCACAAAGCAAAAAAGATTCTTGATCATATAATGAATAAAAATAACATGCAGTCTGCTATAAAAAAACAACAATTGCTTTTAACCAATAATTAGCAAATATTTACATTTGAAGAATTCAGATTACCACCACGTTATTCCAACAGACGGCTGGTGCAGTTTGTTGGAACCAAGGAAATTGTATCTGTGTAAGAATTTGGAATTGCGCAGTTGTGAGCCAGGCTCTAGGACGCTCAGTGATTAATGCTAGTGATTAAATTGCCAAACCAGTAGGTACGGTTTTCCAATTCTCTAAAGAACATGTACAGCATGCACAACTCTTTTGTAAGGTAATTACATTCCCCCATACATTTTGTTGCCTTGTTTTCTCTTCCAAAGGATGCCTAGTCTCCAATCTTGTTTAGTTTCTATCTCCTTGCTAACAATGTCATTTTGTGCCAAATATAACACAGATTTTCATGCTGGGAACACCTATCCCCCAGGAAGCAGACCAAGGTCATTGACCTGTTTCAGGCAGGCTAATGAATAGCTGTTGGCTTCTGTTTATGACTTTTGGCTATTATTAGTGTGTTTCAGATTTGAGTCAGAAGTCTACAAGCACCATTTTTTGGTTTTTAGCAGCTCTTCCCAAAGCATGTTTTCTTATCAGAATAAATTATGGGCGCATGCACTTATGTGTGTGTGCGTTAACATTTTTGCTGGAGACGCTTCTGATGGTCTGATTTATTCCTCTTTCCCTACGTGTATCTGCAAGGTACAAATAAATTTTTTAGTGTGTTAGTATTTAATGTTGTTTTATAAAACTAATTATGTCCTAAAGCTGTTCTGAAATGCTGAGGCACCAGCACTCCTCTTTTGAATGGAGCAGTTTTCTGGACTTACTTGTGCAGGATCCACATCGTTCAGCATAACTATTGAAGTACAGTGATAATCTAGGACCAGTCTCCAGAAATCTTTGACAGTATTTGGTAAGGGATGCTGCGTAACTATAAACGCTGATGGCTGCTTGTAGCTCTGCAAAGAAATAACAAGACGGTAAGAAGAACGGCAAGAGATAAAAATCCGTTTAGCAGAATGCCAGTCATAGCCCCCCCCAATTTTGGGACTGAAAACATTATTTCTATTTTCTATATAATTAATACATTGTTTTTCAGCTCTTTACTGAGATCCTTTATGCTGCGACATTAATAAACTGCATTTGGGTAGAATATAACTTCTGCAGATGTTATGTTTCGCAAACTTATTTCATGCCACAGGCATAGAGTGAAATCATCAGAGGTTTTTGCCTCCAATACAACTCTTACAAAATTTTGAGCAACAGTTTTGTTTTGAGCTGTTAATGGACAGATTAATCTTGGCTGTCTGCACTTAGCTGTTAATTTGAACGATGCCCGTGAAAGGAAATACTCAGTTATTTTTCAGAAATATTGTTGAAATTCTTGTCTTTCTGACAGCAGCGAGGATACCCAGGGGATAAATTTTAGTGCTCTCTGGTTTTTTTAGTACCAGAGCTGTTGTTGACTGAGCTGTTTGGTGGAACTGTTCCATTGTGGATCTCATACCAGCATTTTCACTTCCATCCTCCTGAGTGTTGAAGGCCAGCACAGCCACACTGAGACAATTGTCGGAGGGCTTGCCATTGCCTTCATTAAAGAGGGCAGAGAAGCCTCTACGTGCCCTGAACTGAAGTATTTGCACCCCAACGGAGATACAATCTGATTAGCTATTCGCATCTTTCTTTCAGAGGCAGTCACTGAAGACACCACAGGAAATGAATCCAGTGTGTTTTGGGGTACGGATGAAGATGTGCAGGACTTCAGCTCTTTGTTTTGGTTTCAGCAAACTGCAGTCAGCAGGTGTCAATGCTGCTGGTATATCAGTCAGCCACCTTCTATCCTACTGGTCCTGTCTTGCTGGAGGTTGCATGCAGATGAGAGATGGTCGAAGGGCTCTCCATTACTCCCTCACTTAGAAGCCTCAGCAGTTTTTTTGGGAAAATTTTTCTCAAACTCATTCTAATACTGAATGATGCAAATTATGCTTGCTACCCCTTTTGCTTGAAGTTATCTCTAAATGTTTATATGAGGTGATCCAACTACACCTCAACTGATGCAAGTGGAGAGGGTGAAACGCATCATTTTGCCTGCTGGAGACTGAGTGTTCAGAGGGACAAATGTCTGCTCTTGTCCATCAGCGCAGGGACACTGCAGGAGCCTTGGCTAGGGTGCTTCAGGTGGAAAGTGACCCAAATCACCTCCTCCCTCAGATCCTTTTGCCCAGACACACTTTTGGATCCAGCTCATTGTTTCAACAGTGTAGAAGGGAAGCATTTTCAAAGCAAATATTGAGGCAGTGCTCTTTCCGAGCAGTACTTACTTTACGGAACAAAACAGTACTGAACTCTCCGGGAATGAAGACAATGTAATGGCAAGATTGCAAATTGCAGATCAAGGAAGCTCCGTTCTAATATGAAATGTCGTTGACCTACTGTGAGAACCTAGAGAAGTCACTTAAACTTTTGTTCTCACTTTCTCTACATAGATAAACATAAAGATAATACACTTACCTTTTCACAGGAGTGTGTTGAACTTAGGCTTACTTTACAAAAATGCTTTGAGAACTTGGACTGCTATAAACTGTTATTACTCCAGCTTCATTTTTCAAAAAAGGGCATTTACAATGTATTCGTTCTTTGCTAACCTCTTTTCTGTTGTTGTTCGTGTGTTTGACAACCATAATTACTATAGCTCTAAATTGTCAAAGATAGGCTATAAATATCTACAGACTGTAGGGGTGGTTTAAGTGTCTTTTCACTGATATTCTATTAGCAGGATTAGAATTACCATAGATGCATTAGAAAAAAAAATTCTACACACACATGAAGAGAAACCATTCATTCAGACAGAAATAAACGGAAAGACTGAAGTAATGGCTTGTGTACTATCTTGTGCTGACAGACAATTATTTTTTTTGTTAATTACTGTTTAAATTAGAAACAAAGGGAACTAAAATATTGCTGCAAACCTTATTATCCTATTTAACTGCCTCAGTGTCTTAATAGGTAACTCTTTTTTTCCTAGGCCAGATGGTTAAAAATTCAAGCACTAGGGAGAAAACTAGACACTTTTAATTTATCAAAACTCCCTAACTTGCTCTCTGAGCATGTCTTTGGAACCTTGGCTGTGACATAACATATGTGGGATCCTAAATGTACTTGGGAGTTTAAAGATTTTGTGCCATGTTTTTGGAAAACAAGCTAGAAGGATTTCAGCCTTCTTATGCTGACTCCACTTTCTGGCATTGCTCAGTTTGGAGGGCTGCTTATTCCCTTTTTATTATTAATGATGTGGTGGAGACTTACATCCATCAGTGCAGCATTAATGTAGTTACTGCTCTCCCCATCTATCGTTATGAGGAAAGGCAGACATCTGTCTGGAGGCAGAACATCCATACAGCGATTCTTTTCATGATTTCGTGGTAAAAGTGCTATGCTGCAGTCTTCTACACGCAGTGTCGGAGTCACCATATTTAAAGTCTTTCAAAAAGAGTAAACAAT
This sequence comes from Aramus guarauna, assembly GCA_013400195.1. NCBI lineage: Eukaryota > Metazoa > Chordata > Aves > Gruiformes > Aramidae > Aramus > Aramus guarauna. Next base: position 2,020,102 of record VXBL01000173.1, on the reverse strand, counting down.
ACAACAGAAAAATTAACACAGCAGTGAAAGCATCCCAAAATATTTAAGAACAGAGCAGTTCAGCATTCAGTTTCAGTGGGAATCAGTATGCAGAGAAATGAAAACACATCACAGTCAGCAGGGTTTGGAAGCAAAAAATCCTGGAAGCATACATATCTGAAAAATAACCTCAACGACAGCTGCAGAGTAACCTGCCTTCTGGAAAAAGGACAGCAGAAGGTATTGACATACTTCCCTTGAGTAAAAAGGGAAGTACTCCTACCCTATTGAATTCTTTTATGATTTAGCATAATTCAATAGCAATTAGTGACATATTATTTTACTGGTTTTTTTTCAGTCCTTCCCTCCCAGGCCTGCTCCAAAATTCACACGGTAAAAAGCAAGCACTTAAGCAGAAGTCTTCAGTATAGCTGAACTGTATGGCTTCTAGATACTGCTAGCCACAACTTACCCTAAATTCCTCTTTGATCTGGCTGGAGTTAGTCTGAGGATCCAATTTATTCATTTCATAGTAAACAGACCTAACTTGAGAAGCTGGAATAGATGTGTCCCCACAAAGACAGGCTTCCAGGATAGCATCATGGATGAATACATACTGTTCCTGGTAAAGAAATTAAAATTACTGTCAGAGAGAACATATGCTATTAGAATTTTGGTTAACCCTCCAAAAAAACCTAATATGGTTGCCCCACTAATTCTCTCTGACTTTAATGTCACTAAAGCAAGACCAGAAGGAACAACAGCAGGTAACAAAACTTTATCCCATTCATTTAGAAATGAGTACAGAGGGATTGACTCAAACTAGTTACAGTTACAAACAGAAGTGCAATAACACTCCATGATAAAACTCGAATGTTTCTGGTTTCCTCATTCCTCTACACAGTTCTGTAGGTGCTATCATGTAACTGAGCCTCAACAAGAATAAATCCTCCCTGGAGAGGAAACGCTCATGATTTTCCTTTTTATAAAAGCCATTGCGAATCGTAAGTGCAGCGTAACTAGGCACTTGTTTGGGCAGCAGTTCTTCAAGTTTGCGTGTGAATTATTTCTGCATATAATTGAATAAACTGCCTTCTGGATGGTGCCAACCACAAAGACGCTCTAGTTTTATGGGCTAGAAGAATATTTTTTCTTGCAAAGCATAAGGCAGTATTCCAGTAGATTAACAATACCTCGGTCTGCACCATGTTAACTCTCCGAGATCGAAGCTCTCTCACGCAATTGTATATGTCTACAACACCTTCTCTTTCTGCCATATCTAGCATGATGTCAATAACAATGAAGCATCCAGTTCTGCCAGCACCAGCACTAAAGTAGAAGAAGAGCACAGTTAATGTTCAGCAGTGTACTGGAAAATGTAAAGCACAAGGGTTCATCTTGCAGGTACTTGACCTGTGGGATGATTACTGAAACTGAGCCTTGCATTCAGGCATTTGCAGAGTTTCAGACTCATTTTTTCCATTCTTTTTTATATTTTAGGTATTAAGCTATTGTCAGTAGAGCTCCAGTGGTTTCAGCAAGCTGTGTGGGGATTACACAGTGCAGGAGAAGCAAAAGAAGGTCCCGAGTTTAGCAGACAACACAACAAAGGGATTTCTGTTCTGCCCACCTGCAGTGAACAACCAGAGGGCCAGCATTTGGCGGGCTCTTGGATTTGACCTGCCGTACAAATCCCAGCAGGCCTGTTGCATGGTATGGTACACCGTGGTCTGGCCAGCCAGTGAAGTGAAACTGCCGAATTTCTCGAATCTCATGAGCACCTCTCTGTTGAAAAGATAAGGGTTGAAAAAGAAAAAAACAAGCTGGAATGTGAAACAAATTGGAGGAGAGACATTGTAAGAATGTAACTTCAGAAGCCTGAGCCTTGATGTAAAAATCCCCTACCCCCTACCAATACCCCTATCTCTATGGATTGTTGGAGAGCTTTCTCATAGCAGGAGAGCAAGTCCAAAGGTTACGTATCAACTGGTTGCAAAGCCTGACAACAAAATTGACTAATTTAGCACTCGATTGGTTAGAAACTTTTAGCAACAAGATAGATGCTCATCTCTATATTTAAGCACTGGGTTGCTTTGAAATCTGTGGCCTTAAGATGCATGCCATGATCACAGAACAGGTCAGCAGCAAGGCCATGAACATACAGCACAGATAACATTTTTTCCGCCACTGCTCTCCCCAGGAGTTTTGCCGCTGACTCCAGGGAACTACAATTTCAGCATAATTTTCCTTATCATTTGTCTCCTTCATTGGTCTGAAAGAAACAGGTGAATAGTAAGAAACCTTTTCGCACCTCTAATCATAGGGGCTACGTTTGTAGCCCTCCACATGCTCACCCCTCAAGTGATTTGCCACAGCCTACAAGGACATGGATATGGTAAGACAGGTATGAATGAGAAGCCGACTGTGTAAGTAATTTCCCATGTGACTTTCTGGAGCAGTCTGGATATTAGAGGTGTGTAGGCTAAGTTTGATTTTCTTAGTGCTTGTATTTCCCCCTTCCTCTCTAAAAATGTAGCTGCCAGTATTTTATTCTCATTAGAAATCCACAGACCAGAGGCCATCATACATATTTCATAAGCAAACAGCAAAATTATGACATATCATGTCTAGGCTGGACTAAATGTCAGTGATATTAATAACCAGTGGTTTACAGTTTTTCTTCTTAAAGATGTATTTCCTGTCTTGAGCTGGTTTGCATATAAAAGGTCTAATTCTCTTTGCATAATGAAGTAATATAAACTTCCTAATTTATTGCTAGTGTGCAAGCTGAAAGAGCCTGGGATTTTCAATGGTTGAGAAATTTTGGCTGTGCCAGCGCTACGTGACTGGAGTGGCCTTGGTGTATTTTGGAGTCCTGCTGCTCTGAGAGCTCAGGCTGGGGGTCTGTGGAGACTGGGCATCTGCTCAGAGCAATATCCACACTCATCTCCCTCGGAAACTGTGACACAAAAAGGTAGGCAAGGGAGAAGATTGAAGAGCATATGCAACACTGCTGCAGACTGAGTGGATCACACCCTTGCAACAGAAATGACCTTATATCCTAAAACCCAATTTTAAAACATATTGAAACCGAGGAACAGACAAAGTAATTTGCATTTTAAGACAGTCTAGCAAACATATTCAAATACAAATTTGGTCTCAGTACTCTGGGGATTTTAGAGTGTGTTAGTTAACACATCTTTTTGCTACTGTAAGCAAGGCCTTCAACTCCATAAATAGCTGTGCGTAGGCGGGGTATCCATGTCCCAAACATTTTTGTATTGCTCATGACAACTGCCCACAATACTCCCAAGAAACAAAGATCCCATACAAAAAAGCAATGCCATGACTACACAAACTGAGGACTGAAATGAGTACCCCACACAAATTTTTCATGCTGTACGCAGCCTTGATTTTCAAGCAACTTACAAAAAGTAAGCTGCCCTTCCAAAATAATGAGCCCAGCTGTTGTGCAGATCAGGATACGTCCTGTGTATCTTGCACATCAGTTTTGAAAATGCTGTCATACTGACTGCATTTTTGTCTATCGTTGGTAACACTCAGCTACTTAGAAAAGGTTTTGCATATAGGGTACTTTTATAATAAGTCTGCTTATTATACCTACAAAAGAATGATATTCATGTCTGTAGCTTCCCTGCTGGTTTCTAAACCCAAAATAGCAACACAACTGCATGAATCAGAAAAGCATATGCTCAGCTTGGGAAGACTGTATTTTGTACTTTTTCTTTCAGCTGAAACAAACATAAAATGGTGTACATTCCTAACAAATCCTAGGATGTTAAAAAATGCTACAAATACTTATGGTGCTGCTGTATGTTACTATCTGAGTAATTCATCTGAGTTAACTGTTCTGCTGTAAAGGAACTGCTCCAAAGGAACTGCATATGCATACAACATAAAGCGTATCTAGGAAGTGGTCTTCAGAATCAGAGTGTAATTTTGGGTTCAATTTTCTTATCATTATCCCCCTACTCGTCAATAATTACCAAATAGCCATTTAAAAAAAAATAAAAATAATTCATCACTTTATCTCCAAACAAATCTACTTCTAAATTGTATTTTAAGAGCACAACACACATAGAAAAGATGGTCAGAAGGGACTTCTGGAGCTCTCCAGTCCAACCTCCCACTCAGATTGGGTCTATGGCCAACACTAGATCTGTCTAGCTGAGCCATGATGACCTCCAAGAATGGAGATTCCGCAACTTTTCTGGGTAACCTGCTCCAGCACTGCACTACCCTCGTCCTGAATGAGTTTATCCAGTGCAAGCCTTCCATGCTGCAACGTCTTGGCCATTGCCCCTTGTTTTGCCATCCGCTACCATTGAGAAGAATGAGGAGAATTTGGTGCCCCAATCTCTAAACATCTTTGAAGTAGTTGCAGGCAGTAGTTACATCTTCCTTACCCCTCCTCCTCATCTCCACCACACTGTGCAAGGCCAGTTCTCTTAACCTCCCCTTGCAGCTCATATGTCCTACATCCTTAATCATCTTGGATGTCAGATATTGTCCTAAGATGTCACAGCCTGTACTGACACATGCATTAGTCCACCTAAGGCACAGAACTTTGCATTTTTCCTTGTTGAATTACTAGTTTCTGTTGGTCAAATCTTCAAGTCCTTTGGAACTGAGGCTCCAATGTTCAGCATTTCAACACCATTCTTCACTTAGTATTATTTGCAGATTTGGTTAGGGTGCACTCTCTCTCATTGTGCAGGTTGTCTTAGAGAGTGTGAAAAGTATCAGTCTCAGTAGATGAGAAATATAAACTTGAGAGAATTATGGTGGAAGAGATGTACAGACTTGACCTTCCAGTACCATTGGAAGAGTTAAAAAATATGGAAAATAGGGTAAAAACAAATGTATTTTACTCAAACTACACTGACACTGCTTTTAGAGGCTTACTGAAAAACTACCAACTATTAAAAAGCAGTGTCTAAATGAAATCTTTTCAGCTGGAGATTCTTTTTAAGAAATAAAATGTTTAGTGCCTTTTATCTCTATCTGTTCTAATGCACTTATTCAAGACAGTTTGGTTATGATCAACTGTAAAATCCTCTAGGTCTTTTTTTTCCAGTCCCCGTTAAGAAGTGAAAAGCTAACATCAAAGCATGAGCTTAAAATTTGCAGAATAGAAATCAACCAGTGCTTCATCTACTTCAAAGTGTAGCCACCGTTTCTCATCTGTTTATTAAAAATGTCTAAATGCAAGGCAACAACAGGCTTGAATGGTTTCGATGAACAGTATGTATAGTGGTAAACATGATACAATATTTCAGTTCATTCAAATCGCATAATTCTATTATCATTACCCTTGGGTCGCTGTATGGATGCATATTTAAGTATCAGATTGCAGAATAAAACAGGAAAAGAACTAATTCCTTTGTTACTGAAGATGTATGTACAGAGACCCTGTTGGGTCATCTTTTTGGTAGTTTCATCTACTTGTGTGCAGGATTCTTTGATGCTGAAGATTATGTTCTTCAAAACCATAATTGAATACCATTTCATCATTAGAGAGGACCAGTATATCACAGGTACTGCAAGTAAATCAAAAGGTGTTTTCTAAGCTAATTAGTTGAAAATCTACTCATGGTGATACTGAGGGAACATTACTACAGCGTGCCCTTAGGAATATCAGGTCTTCCAAAGAGGTCCTTTCCTTGTTGCTCTGCAACTCAAATGACTCTTGATATATACAATTAAAATACTTCTGTCCTTTAATGAAGTCTGAATAAAACCCTTGAATTGACACAAAATGCATTTGTTAATTGTATGTTGGCCTTATCTTGTAAGCTGCTTGGGAGAGCTACAAGATCTAGTAAGCATCAAACAAATTCATGGCATCATTCTAATAAATGGTAATACAATGCACTGATTGGAACTCTCCATATAATGACAGATTCCACATGAAAAGTGAAATTGCCTTGAGAAGAAAATGACTGTGTTTCAACTATGCCTCTGCAGACCAGGAACATACCAGCCCAACAGCTAACAGTATTCTTCACCATGGACTTCTGCATAATGGTGCACACAGCCTTTGGTACAGACAGAAAACGATTGTGGGGAACGTAAGATGGGAAAACAGCACGAATGTGTTTTTCAATTGATTGCTGGGAGGGAGGCTTCGATTTCTCCTAGGCAAGGAACATCACTTTTTCTAACTCAGGCAGGGAACCAACAGTGATGGAAAGCACAGAAAAGTTGCTGCATTTAAAGAAACACACAGTTTGCCATAAGAGGGCAGTAGTCGTTTACCCAAAAAATAGCTACAAACCCGGGATGTCAGTCAAAAGATTTAACTTTCCCATGTTGAATCTGTATATAAGTTACTTAGGCAGATACCATTGTATTTAAGAAAACAATTTGGAAACTTACCTTTTCTACCGCAAATGTTCGAATCACATATTCAGCCAGGAGCTCTGTTTCTATTAGGGTAACTTTAATGTCTTTATATATCTCTGTGTCATCTGGCCAGTATTTGCAGCATTTGACCTTTAAAAAATACAAAAGAAATTAAGGTTCATTTATTTTAGAAGGCTCATACTGATTCCATTCTGTATTCTATGCAATGATTTCTGTTTTAAAATGCAGTCACGCGCAAAACAGTCACATTTTCTGCACATGGAAATGATTAATGTTTAAGGGACACTGCCTCTTCTTTTTTTTTTAAGACAGCTTTCAGAGTTGCAGGTGAGATTTGTGTTGTGGTTAGTGAAGTAAGGCAAATTTGTACGGAGCACAAGGGATATTTATACCCTGCACAACTCACAGTAACTGTTCATTTCCTGTGCTTTCCAAGGCAGGGTGTGCCTGGAGCAACAACTACCACCAGAAGGTTTTTTCCCTAACCTCTAGTTGGTGATTTGTCTCAAAAATATCTTCTTACCTTCTAAAATGAAAATGTGTTTTTTTCAGACAGGAAGGATTTTCTCTACTGTTAGAAAAGTATCAGTTTTCTCAGATTAACTTTCCAAAGGAACTGATGAGAGGTCAAATGGCAAAACTCAACATCTGAAGTCAAGAGATGAGTTTTATGTCTGGGCTTTAACACCAATTCACAAGATGACCCCAAACACTATGGCTGGGATTCATCTCACTTAGCTCAAACTAAGATGAGTAGAACGAATGCCTTCTACAGGTGCCTTTATTTTTAACTATGAAAAGAGTCTAGACAACCGCCTTCACCTAGCTGTTTGGCTTCTTGATGGCTAAGGTTAGGGGAGACGAATTCCCTTTTCCCCTGTACTGATTTCAGTAGGCTTCTGGAGCTGTGCGTTCTTGGGAAATTGATCCTGAGATATGGAGACAGAAAGAAAGTGGGGTTTGTGAACTGTATTTCAGATTTTCTGAGCCCTGGTGTGGTCCAGATGGGACAGACTTCACAGTATTTAACATATTCAAATGTGCACTATTATTCTGCTATTTTTTAAAGTGAGTGGTTGTGGGGACTGTATATGATGATGTAGATAGTTGACAGACTTCAGAATTTCCTCCTCCTTTCCATTTGTGTGGACAAGACATTGGGTGGGGAAGCCTACACATTACTTACATTTCTCTCTTTTATTCTTTTCTATCACAGCAATAGCTACGCTATCACCACTGCATCTGGCCATCGTCCAGTAGTGCAGTACGTGCTAGGAGCAGCATCTGTTATACATCTGCTGCATGGAATAGTTTCTCTCTTTCTCTCACCGAAGGGAAAACATAAATTGGATCTTTTAATACATATGAATCTACTGGTTTACTTAAATATACACTTAAATGGGTTGAGTAAAAAAACAAAACACTTCAAATATTTAATGGAAAACTGATAGAAAAAATAATAAAAAACCCCCCCCAAACTTCACAACTGGTGGAGTATTTCTCAAACCCATGTTCATGCCAAAATATTTGGACTACTATCATGTCTAGTCTTGAGCAAAAGGTAGAACTGATGAACGTGTGTATAAGCATACAGTGAAAACTGTAATGCATGATTCAAATGATTTATTTATACAAACTCCACGTTCAGTATATAAAGGATTACGCAGAGAGTCAAGCCTTGTCCTGTCAGGCAGAAGAAAATACTTTCCTCAGAGTTTGTTTGAAGTGACGTAGCCGATAATCACGTAGAACCCCTCTTTACTGTCTGGACAGAAGAGAGGTCTTGCCACATCAAAGTAGTAACATCAGCTGATAAAATAAAAAGTTTGTCCAGGCAGGGTCAGTAGTTCCGACCCTTTTTCTGACTTTTTAGCAGGATGAAATTTAAATCTGAATAGAATTGAGTTGAAGGGCTCGAAAAACACAATCCCACATCAGGATCCTCTTCAGAGAAAAAGAGTAGCCTGGTGGTAAGCCCTGGCCACAAAATTATACCAGCATCCTAACAGCTTATTCCTGCTTCGCAGCTAATGGAAAGCTCCTAGAGCAGAGCTGAAGTTCAGGTAGGTATAAGCAGGTTTTTATTTATTTCTCTATGCTTGTCGTCAGACCTAGTAAGTGCATTAGTACTGGCTAAGAAAAATTCTTTACATTCTTCACTTTTCATCTGGTATTAAGCATGGTTTCAGGACAAGTGGCAAACACCAGGTCATACAGTTCCCTTCCATAGCGAGAGGCTTGGAGCTGGGACACTGACCAGTCCTTGCAGCGCTCAGCACTCCTCTGCCAGGGCAAGGGTAGCAAGACTGCTCTCCTCCCACCGCCATGCTCACCAGCCAGCAAGCTGACAGGGCATCACTGTGGGTGAGAAGGTTTCCACCAGCCACGGGCCAAGCCGATGGCCAATCCCAGGGTGCCTGAATGGCAGGATCTCTGGCAAACGCATATTCATCTCTAAAGCATATCTATCAGCTGTAAGCAATGAACGCCTGTTTCAAAAGCATTAAATGTTGCTGCAAGCAGTTTAGTAGTTGCTGCTGCTATCTATTGTTGCATCTACTTGATATTTATTCAGATTTTATCTTGTTTGCATGTATTTGCAAAAATCCTCTGGTAGAAGCTAAGTGAAAAACATTGAATGCTCAGTGTTTTGTCTCTGTTGGTAAAATAATCCAGAAAATTCACATTGTTCAAAATCCCTTAGGCCAGCAAACTGACTCTTTTACAATCATTGCCGGCTACCCTCTGAAATGGTTTTCCTACCCGTGGCTAAGATGATTTTTCGACTCTCCGTGCAGAATAAGGCTATTCACACTGCCTCCAGATTGGAGCAGTCCACTTACAACCCCATCTCTGGAGCCGATTCCCTTTTCCTGCCCGTTCACTTATCCTTTCCATAGGTGGAACCTGAACCACACAAAGACGGCCAACGCACGTAGGAAGGGAGCAGCTGCAGCAGTGATCCTAGTAACAGCACTACTGATCAGCACGTCTCTCTGTTGCTAACTTTAGCCTTGTTTCTTTCTGATGGGCGCCTGCCATCCTCAAAACAGCTCTAGTTTAGTAAAATAAACAATCGGGAAAAAACCCACCCAACTCTGGCTGAATTAAATTGCTCAGCCTTGAAGGAAAACATGCCTGTTTCTAACTTGGTAAGTCTAGACAGTCTGGATTATGACTAAGGACTAGGGACATTTAGAAAGACCAATTTAGAAGAACACAGTCCCCATCTTCTTATGCCTCAACTGTTGGATTTGCTTCCACTCTTTTTTTAAACCTTATTTAAGATGATCCAGAGGAATAATTAGGGAAGCACTGGGGGATGTTGCACAGAAGTTATAGCCTTTCGTGCCTCATGCAGCTTGGGCCCAGCAGGGATTCCTTACTCTGCTACACAGGGGATTTTGGGCACGGAGCAGATTGGAGCTGAGCAGAAGGATCCGTGACAACACAATTTCCTGAAAACTCTCCCAAGTGGAACAGGGGCTGTAACAGCCATGGGAATGGTGCCAGAGCCGCAGTCAGAGCCACAGACCAACACTAAATGATTCACTCACTGGGAGGGAAAAAAACCCCAATCCACCCCATTTTTTATTTTTTTTTTTCAATTCAGGCTTTTTCCTACTTTTGGCTCTTGTTCTGCAATGCTGCTGCACGTGCTGAGCTCTAGACGTGGGAACCCTGTGGACTCCTGATGAGCTAAAAGTTAAGTAAATGCTTAAAGACCAGTCTCCCATTTTCTCCAGGACCTCTCAAATAATTGCAAAGGTATCTTGAAGACAGAAGCAGATTAAATAGCGTAAATCAAAAATCACACTTATAAATGTTTATTGGATCAGGGCCTTTATTTGTACAAGAAAAGACAATTGCAACAAAATAGAATATGGTTTTACTCATCAAATATGAGAAACACTGCTGGTAACATATGTTTGTTCATTTTTTCTTTTTAGCACAGCTTTAGCTACTGTGACTTGACGAATCTCTTTCCCTTTTCATAAACATTTGGTACATGTTTTAGAAAAAAACCCTTCTAACAGAAGGTTTAGCTAAATAATTGATACACGAATCCAGAACTGAATATTAAATGCATTGGGTTTTTTTTTTTTTTTTGTTTTGTTTTGTTTTTTTTCCACACAGTTGCCACCATAACAGTAAATATCGTTCACAAAGTAGAAAACATAATTTTGAAATCTCATCTGAGCAGAACTATAATTGAGAGTTTATTCAGATACACCCTACATTTATATCCTAACAACGTGCCAAAAAATACAGATGTTCATCACAAGATGAGATAAAAGGGTGATTGCCAGAGACATAATGAAAATGCTCCGGTTTAATCTATTCATCCCAAGGTACACTGTCCAATTGTTCCAAACATGTTTATTTTAGTAATAATTTTAGAAATCTGGAGAAGACAATTATCTACTTCCACCCCCTAGCTCCATCTCCCAGCAAAATGGTCTAATGTGAGAAACCAAGAATTAAAAATGAAGGTGGAAAGTTGTTGTTGCTGCTTCTAAATGTAACAAACAATGTAGGCAGTGGATAGCTAATGAACAGAAATTGTGACTTCCGAAGCTGTATATTTAGCCATTTGGCAATGTGACATATCTAGCTAAAGGCAGTATGAAAGCCAGGACAGTAATTCATTTACTTAGAGGTTTGGAATAGGATGAATATTACAGAATTAATATGTGAACTGGCTGTGAAATATACTTTGTAGTTCATACAGAACAGTTTAAATAACACTGATTATTCAAAGTTTCCAATTTCCTTTGATTCTGAAATATCTTAGCAAAAAGGTGATATAACTGGCTATGGACTGCATGGATTGTCATTAGTGAAGAGCAGTATTATATATTCTAATTTAAAATTAATCCTGAACTAAGTAATGATGATAAGTCAGGCATAAATTTTGAAGTGAAACCTCTAGGATATAAAATAAAATAGCCGACCAAGCTCACTGGTGAAAATTTTTAACAGATTTTTACAGATGTAGCTAGGATAACATCATATACTTTTATTTGGCTGACTTGAAGTAAAAGGACATCCAATAAATGAAAGTATTTTTATTTAAATGCTTTTCAAACAAAAAATGTACTGTGATTTAAGAACATTTTATAAGTTATAAAACAACCTTTGACAGAAGGTAAAACCCAGTCTTTCTTTTTTAATTTTCTTTGTTTGCTTTTGAGCAAGTCAGTTAATTCACGTATAACTCATTTTACAGTTTTCTGAAAGAGGTATGAAAGAGTATTGCGAAATACAACATTTAAGATCCTCTTTGGCCTTACCAGATGAATGGGTCTGTATAAAGGCAGCCAGAAGTCTTTATGTTGTTCACAGCTCCCAGAGGGGGAGAGATGTCTCCAAGAATTTTACTAGCTCTGTCTAACGTCTTCCAGTGATGGCTCAGAGCTGATATAATTCGCCACCTTTTGCTGCCCTATGTTGCCCCAGCAGCATACTTCTAGGTTGCCTGGTGGATGCATTCTCATTCAACTTCTGCCCAGAATTGCTGGCTTTGTGGACATGTCCACCGGTAGCCATACACTGACGCTTTCCACCTGAGGGAATGAGTATGATCCCTTTGTTCTTAAGAATCAGGTATACTGTTAGCATGCCATCAACCTGATAGCTTGGGTTTGACGAAATTATGCTGACAGGCCAAAGCCATGGTGTGGCCTTTCCTTTGGCCACAGAAAAGAATTAGTCTAGAAGAATTGCTTTAAGGTAAAGGTAACCCAAGGTAAAGCTGTTGCAGTGTTCCTGCCTCCGTTGCTATACCAACAGAAGAATATGGATAGCCTCTATTTCATTGCTTATGTTTAGGCAATTTTGTCTCCCACTGGTCATTAAAAAAGGCTGTAAATTAGTGCACCATAGTACAGCTCTGGAGGAAAAAAGGTTGAGCAGAGAACACATGAGAAGGGTGGTCTCATGCCAAGATGAAGGATGGTTACAGGATTAGCTGGAGCTCCTCAATGCCTGTCTTAATCCCTTACACAACTGTTAAATCATGGGCATATGGCTCAGATCCTGTGCTCTGAGGACCTGATGTGCCTGCATCGAGCAGAACAGCCTGTGCTCTGAATCATGCTTCCATTCCAAGAGCAAAATCATGCCATTAGTTGCGCTACAGAGCACCAACAAGTTAGTGGATTGCCTTCTGCCTCTAAAACCTCATCAGATGATGTTAGGTTAGAAAGCTTTACATGTTCCTCTACTAGGAAAACTGTGTTGGTGCCTCCAGGATTCTTCTTCCTTCACAGAGAGTCTGAGAGATTAATTTCATGAGACTGCTGAGGTGAGGAGACTTGCAGTGATGAAGCCATTTCGCTAGCTCCGAAATTTAAAGAACAACTTGAAGCCCTCTTTGCAAACTGTACTTATACTTGCATCCTACACCTTGGCAGCACTTCAGCAGCTAGCCCAATGAGGGGGTCGATGCATTTGTGAATCCTTAAACCTCTTTTATTTATTTTCAAAGTGAATTATCTCAATTGGATTAGTGAGCATTAAGATATTAATCTCTGTTGATTAACATTCTTCGAAATATAGCTTTCTTTTACTGGAAATGAGAATGCATCAAAACACTGAGAGCTGAAACCCTGTCTGCTTTGAGTGACGTGGGACCGTGCTGAATGCTTGTAGGTTGATGTCCTGTTTGATGATGCTAGTGTTGCTAATCTGCGAACATCTTTATTAAATGATTGCAGAGAGTCCTTCCTTCTCTTTCCTGAAGAACAACAGCCAATTTTTTTCCCTATGGGCTCCTCCTCTGTTATGTATAATGGAATAATGCCAACTTTTTATTTCTGGTTAGAAGTCTAGAAAGCTGAAATCTGTTTTGACGACTAGAAGGATTCCCTGATTTGAAAGATTAACAAGAGTTTTAAATTGTGTTTGTTTTCTTTTTTTTCTCATACTCTGTGAAAGTGTAAACTCTATCCAACAAGAGATACTGGAATTACAGTGAAACCAAAAGTAAACCAACAGAATATATAATAACATATATGTATGATAAGCACAGGTCCCAGGTTTTCTGGGAAAATACAATTAAGAAAAAAATTTTCTGTAGATGGGGAAGAATGCTATAGGTTTTAGAAGCTGAGAGTAGAATTAACTAGAGGTAGGAAAGGGTTTCATACAGCAACCTTTCTCCCTCTCATTTAGAAAATGCGGTTTCCTTCTTTCAGTAGAAAAGTTAAAATAAAATCTTAGTCACCAGTATGCTTACAAACTCTTTGGCACACCTCCTAAGGAGTGCTAATGCCAGTATCCTGAATTCCAATGTAGGTAATTTGGTTTATTACATTTAGAGGCAATTTCAATTAGGTAGAGTGTTCTTCCATTTATACTAAATACAAATGGGCTGTTTGTGAGATGTGTTAAAGAGCTACTGTGTTTCACCTCTGCAATATCTCTGTAATGGGTGATCTGAATCTTAAACACAATTTGAATGTACCGTTGTTTATTAGTGGGTTCTTGTGCATGGAAGATTCTCAAAATTTGTAAAATGTGTAAGTGCAAGAATAGCTTTGTGTCAAAAAATTCCTTTTTTATTTTAAGAATAGGTGGCAAGTCCATTGGAAATTTTGCACAGTTTTTATGTTGCTGGAATTTCCTATTAAGTTTTTGTTTGATTCTTGCAGTATGTTTTCACTAAGAAGTCTTTGGATAGGGCTTTATTTGGGAATATTTCTTGGATATCTAATGTCTGCCTGTAACAGAAACGGATCATCAGGTGGACCTGAAGAAGACCTGGTTCCACATAACCAGAAACCATTTGAGAAATCTCTTGAATGCTGACCAAGGCTGCACATCCTGAGCAGCCAAGGCCCAAGCACATGCACATATGACTGCTTAGGCCTGGTCCCATACAGTCTTTCCTGAGAAGAACAACTCCTTTCTGACAGATTGTATCTTACATCAGGGAATGCTTTTTAGCCAGCCAGCACCAAGGAGATATTTCCTCTCTGCCAGAAAACCATTGTATGGGTCTCCTCAATGTCCTGGGGACCCCAATACTCTTTTAAGCATGAAAAGTCAGAGCCATCAACGTTTTTGCAGCAAGGCAGATGAGATGGCCGTGCAACATGTCAACTGCAACATGTCAACATGTCAACTGCAGGTCCAGTAAAACAAGCAAAGGAAAAGCTAAGCCACCGCTGTTCTTTCTTTTTCCATATGCAGATACAGCCCTGCTAGCTCCTGGGAGCAAGAAGTCACGCAGGAGGAGTGTGAGATGGCTGTCAGGGAAGCACCACACTCCTGAGAGGTAAGATGGCAGTGAGAGGCTGTTTCGGTAGCACGAAGGTGCACGCGCAGGCATAGGGGCTATTTACCAGTCTATGGCTGACCTTCATTCCCCTGTTTGTGTCACAGCCATTCTGTTGTAGTCAACCTTGCCTCCTTTCAAAAAAAGGGTCTTTTGTGTGCTTATTAACACTATTAGCACTGGCTGTTTTCTAATTCTGGATAATAATTGAGAAACTCTAATTACTGTAATTACTGTGCTCCTGAGGTGAGGTTTTATTTTTTATAATTATTTCTAGTGATTTTTTTTGTAAATACTTTGTTATATTAAAAGCATGATAGACAATCATGAGTCCTTGCAGCGCATTTATATATCAACCACCTCCACTGAATTTCATCAGTGCATTTCACCATTTATTAATCAGATATTACTAAATTTCTTCTGCCTCAAGCAAAACCAAGGAGTGGGAGAGAAAGTGACTACTGACAAATGACAAATGATGTGACATGCCAAATTTGATTCTGCCAACCAACTATTAGTACCAGCCCAACAAGAGCAAAGATGGAGGTGACAGCTAGATGGCACAATTGAATATATTCTAAATCTTCGCTACCTTCTAACTCTGATGAGGAAGGAAGTGTTTTAATGTGTGCAAACATTAAAACACTTCAAGAGGCAACTTGAGACTTTGGCCAGTACATAGAGACCTTGATCCAGTTCCCATTGCTTTCCACAGAAGGATCCAGCTCTGTCTTTTGGAGGCTGTACTCCAGAGCACTCTCCTGGAGTGAGCAAGATGTCCTCTTGCATATACTTTCCCATCATTCCTACACTGGTGGGATAAAAAGCTTTGTTTCTTCTAGAATAATCCACCAGATTATGCTAAGTCTCTCAGGAAAAGATGTTGTGTGAAATTACACTACTATCTTCAGTTCCTCTACCACCTACAAACATGACCATGGAGGTCTCTTGCATTAACATAATCCAAAATATATTATTTTGAAATAGCTTGTGGTCACACTGATACATTTTTATGAGTCTTGGTCTTGCTTTTTACCTGTTAGTGTGTGGTTTGGAAAATTCTGATTCTTGCACTAAAGTGTAGGCATATTATATCATTAATTACTTGTCATTCTCTTTTTTGCAAACTTCATTGTGAGTGGAAAGTTGTTGACCCCAGCATGAAGGCAGAGACTTTTTTCCAAGGCTGCTTCAAGGGCTGCTTATTTGTTCAGATTTTTGTAAAAGTTCTTATGTCAACCTAGGCCAATTTTAACTAAAATCCACTTCATCTTCTGTTATCAAAGAACTGTTCATGCAACTCAGCAATGATTTTTCTAAATGACTATGAGACCTCATTTAGATTTTAATAAACAGTCACATTCTAATGAGGTCTTCATAAAACTGACTAAATATGTTTAGAAATCATTAGCTTAAATTACCAGTACAAAAGTCTCCTTAGGGAGCCCTGCAGATTTTGTGATAAGACTTCTGGCAGATGGATTAGTATAACAGCACAAGTGAGTTCTGAATTTCCACACAAGCAGTGTAAATGTGAGTGACTGGGTAACAGGCTACTAGATAAAGAGCTTAATGTCCCTCAGGTGGGTTCATTAAAGAGAGAAAACAATCAAAACACATTTCTGTGCCATTTAAATACCAGGTGCACAGCAGTCTGCAGGTGCCAGAAACATTGACAAGGGTCCCTTGCTGGAACACACATGAGCTCAAAGGGATGCATGGTTTTGACAAGTGTGCCTCAGATAATGACAGATATTGGCAGATGTACCCGGACCCTGCTGGAGGGTAATGCGGGGACTGAGTCATTTGCAGCAGGTGCTTATGTTAGGGACAGCCTCATGGTGATTCCTCCATCCGCAATTAAAACAGTCCTGATGCATAATGCTCCAGGGCAAGAAGCAAGTTCCTAGCACTGATTTAATGACTATCCAGCCAGTCCTGGTAAACAAATACACATACGCCCCCTCAATGATTAATTCATGAAGGACATACACTGTGTGGCAAACATGTTAAATAGATATTCCTCTTTCCTGAAAATATAAAGGAATTTTCCTCCTCGGC
The DNA here is from genome assembly GCA_013400195.1 of Aramus guarauna. Lineage (NCBI taxonomy): Eukaryota > Metazoa > Chordata > Aves > Gruiformes > Aramidae > Aramus > Aramus guarauna. The sequence continues at coordinate 2,003,394 of VXBL01000173.1, read as the reverse complement.
GTACAACTGGTCAAGAGGGTTAAAAAAATAAAAATAATAAACCCCTATAAATCTTCTATCAGCAATAGCAATTGAAATCCTCTTTCCTGAAAATATAAAGGAATTTTCCTCCTCGGCGTACAACTGGTCAAGAGGGTTAAAAAAATAAAAATAATAAACCCCTATACTGTGTGGCAAACATGTTAAATAGATATTCCTCTTTCCTGAAAATATAAAGGAATTTTCCTCCTCGGTGTACAATTGGTCAAGAGGGTTAAAAAAATAAAAATAATAAACCCCTATAAATCTTCTATCAGCAACAGCAATTGAAATAGAAAACCTCAAGGTTGGGAAGGTGACAAGGTTTGCCGTGCAGGAATGCTACCAAAAGGTCCATTAAAATCATTACTAATCAAGGTGGCGCAGAGCCTGTGTTAGGGGTTGGGGGACAGATGGTGTGTTTGTAATATGCCTCCTTGTTGCTGATGGTTTTAGCTCTGGGAGCGGGACAGAAGCACCAACGGAGGAGTGGCTGCATTGTTCTGTGGCTCATACGATCTCATTTCTATTAAAAGCTCATTTCAATTTCTGCTCTCTGATCTCACCTATGTTAGCCTCCAGAGAAAAGTGAGAACAAAGTCATTTCTGCCACTGCCAGAAAAAACAAAGCGCAGATCGGTATCCCACCAGGACTCTTGCACCCTGAAGAAATCTCCATGGTGGCCCAAACTGTTGCTTGCTGCTAAGGGAATGTGCTGCGTACCTAAACGCTGTGAGTTGAGGCTGCCAACCCTGGCACCAAGACTGGCATCTCCCTGGCTGATACCTGACAGGACACTCTAACTGATGCTTTCAAATACTGACTTTAGGGAAACAGTATGTGGTTTCATGCTATTTTTGTTCTAAGGCTTGTGTATCCTTACCCTGAAAACATCCCTTTTTAAGTTGTGTGCTTGGGTACTTACGAATGTGTAAAAAGCTTTAACGAAGAGGTTTGCTGGAGAGCTTCCTATTCTTACATATCCATCCGTTTTGAATTGATATGTGACCATCTAACTATTTCTACCTTCTTCCTCACTCAAGGGACTGAATATTTAGAGCGGCCTCCATGATCCTTTTTTGTCTCTGCAATTAGTTGTACATGTGTTCCTGCAGCAGGTGTTAATTGCAGTCACAAACCCCATATTTTTTATATCTAAAAATAATACTGGCACCTGATCTGTTGGCAGGCTTAGGCACACAGATATCTAAACGTTAGGATTTATATTAACAAATGGCAAAGGACATAAGGAAGAATAAACTGAGATTCTAAAACTGGACTTGCTAAAAAGGAGACAAGATCCGACACTTTGACTCACACCACATAAACAGTGCTTGCTCTCCTCATGCAAATGCCACAGGGCAGAGGGGTATCAGCCACTCGACCACCGTGAAATTAAAAACATCTCTTAAAACCATGTGGCTCACACCAAGATATGTGCACTTGACTTCTTATTTCAACACTTTGATTTACAATAATTGCAGTAGTTGCAATAAAAGCAGCGGTGGTTTGGTTTTTTTTTCATTCCAAATGAAAGCTAGATACCCAGTTCCCAAGCAAATTTTCTTGGAAAAAACATCCCAGATGAGAACTAAGACACCAGTGCATAGATAAAACAGTAAAAGACTCAGTTATTGATGGCTGTGAGAAACAAAGAAAATGGTTCCATTCAATACTTGTTGAAAACAAAATTAGCCATAATGACTTGAGTAGGAGGCCTACTTTAGAAGTTATCAAGCAGAGAAAGAAAAGTACACAGTATCAACCAGGTAACTCAAGCTTTCCTTTACTACTCAGCTCCTGAAGAAGACCTCCTGGTCAACAAATTTAATGTACTAATGAGTAAAACTAAGTTTTTCTGTTTTAGTCCAGAAGGCTTACAGGAAGGAAAATGCAAACAAACCAGATTTATTTAGACTAACATACTATGAAGAAGGTGCAATTTCATAGTTTAACTACTTATCTCTGAAATCTGTTTCAGAATTACTCCCCCTCGGCCTCCCTTAAAAAAAAGATGACTCCATACCTTGCTCTGTAACCAGTTCCCTGGTTTCCCTTAATTGAAATGGTATGACCAAGATATATACAAAGATATGACGCTTTCCCTCCTTGGCAGTCTTGGCAGGCTGTGCTTTACCGAATGCAGCTTTATCAGTTATTTTTTCATTGTGCTAATGTTATCAAAGCCAAGCATCCAAGGCATGTTTAAAAATAATTGATAATGAACCTCTTAGCATAGGCAGTCATAAATATTTTAAGTGCTATACTCAGTATATAAGCATCTTGTTGGTCTGCTATTTAATTTCCAAAAGCAAACACCTTGGAAATCTTTCATCATTTTAAGTACAAAAATCACTTACCCTTCCCACTTCTACGAGATTAGTAACCATGATAATGCTGGCTGTGTTTTCATGCCATACCATTCTCCAAAAGTCATATATTGTCTCCTGCATTGGTCCTGAAACAATAAATCAAAGGAAAAGTTACTATCTGAAAGTCTCATGATTGGAAGCTTGTCTCTGGGGAACTCTAAGAAACCGTGACTACACACATATATTCATATCACTATCATCATATTTTTCATTTAGGGTCAATTTCTTTTCTGTCATCCCACCTACCTGCATTTAAGTATTTTTCCCCTGAAATACTGCTCTGAAAGAAAGTTAGTTCTCCAGCATTTAGGTATTTATCTCTGTAATACCCAGAAGTGGAATTATAAAAAATGGATAACATTACTCTTTCTCTTAACAATTGGATGATAACCTAGGGAAGGTGTATTTGGAATGAAATGAGCCTCAATGGACTATGTGGCCTTTCCTGGTTTCTAATATTTTTCTTAGTATACACTATCCATCAAATTACCCCAGCTCCTAAATTGTACTTCTTGAAGTGAGACAGAAGTTATAGTTTTTTGCTGCAGTAGATCACTTCGCAAAACAGCGGGGAAAGCAGTAAAGAACCCTGGAATGCCACGGCAGCCATGGCCACTGCAGCGCTTTCCCCAACAACCTGTGCACTTTTGCAGGGGAACACACAGAACTTCCTCTAGCGTCACGCTAAAGCTGAGTACCAGCCCACGGGAAATGTTGCAGAAATGTAAAATGTTGAGAACAACCACATCGCTTTGCGTATGCTGGGTCCTGTCTCTTTCTAAGCCACACGTCTTACCCATAACGTTCAGTGTGCCACTCCGATTTTAAACCACTGCTTTAAAATCACTGAGCCAATAGAATAAGCAAATGTAAAATACTATCAGGTACTATAAACTTAACAGTGATACCGAACTGCCACACTGCAGTAAGCAATTAGTGATTTATTTAGAGGAATGCCTTCAAACAGCTAATAGGAGGACAAATGGATAGAGTATTGGCCTAGATGTTCCTCTAGTAAACAAACCAACATGCTTAAAGCATTACAAAACCATACATTGATGGATTTGGGTAGTTTAGCACCAATGTTTTGGTACTTTGAGCTCACGTTGAGCACAAAATTTTCATTCTGAAAGTCAACTACTTAGTGAAAAATGTAGTGATATATTATTCTTGTCCTGGTTTCAGCTGGGATAGAGTTAATTTTCTTCCTAGTAGTGGGTATAGTGCTGTGTTTTGGATTTAAGATGAGAATAATGTTGATAACACACTGGTATTTTGGTTGTTGCTAGACAATTTTTTCACTAAGTCAAGGACTTTTCAGCTAATACTGTCCCATCAGCGAGGGGACTGGGGGTGCACAAGAAGCTGGGAGGGGACATGGCCAGGACAGTTGACCCAAGCTGGCGAAAGGGATAGTCCATACCATATGATGTCATGCTCTGTATATAATTTGGGAGAAGCTGGCTGGGGGTTTAGACCATGGCTTGGAAACTAGCTGGGCATTGATGGTCTGTGGGTGGTGAGCAATTGTGCTGTGCATCACTTGTTTTGTATATTCTTTTATCATCATTATTATTATTTATTATCATCATCATCTTCCTTTGCTATCATATGAAACTGTCTTTATCTCAACCCATGAATTTTGCTTTTTTTTTTCCCAATTCTGTCACCTATCCCACCGCGGGGAGGGGAGTGAATGAATGGCTGTGTGGGTGTTTTAGCTGCTGGCTGGGTTAAACCGTGACATTATTGTTTTATCATGGCAAGGGGCTGGACTAGATGAACTTTGAAGGTCTCTTCCAACCCAAACCATTCTGTGATTCTATGACTTTGTGATTTTATGATATTATAGGCAAGTCAAAACCAACTCACTAGGCAAATAACATCACAGTTATGACATAACTTATTTAGAACTCAAGTTTAAGATGATGGTAATAGTCTAAAACCTCTTGAGTTTTTAAAATTTCTTTTTATTTTCAGCAATTTCAAAGGACAATTTTATCATCCATAATTTGCATAGACCATTTAAAGAAGTTATGTATTCTCCCCCTTATTTGCTCTGCTTTTAAAAATGCTGCATATATAGTTTCGCACATTTCCCTATAGTCACTCAGATTGTCTTTTACTTGCTTTGGTGGTTCATATAAGAGGAGAAAAAGCCATTTAAAAAACCAGGAAGCTATGACTGTTAGAACACAAGAAATGTCAGAAGATGTCAGAGTAGAATTATCAGGAGAATCGACAAGTACAGTTTCTGAAATTACCAAATTTGAGCTGATGTTGTGGCTACAAAACTGACACCCTTTTTTTTTTTTTCTTTTAATTTACAGCATAGAACAGTTGATACTTTTGTGAGATTTCATTCTTAAGTATGACAAAAGTTAAGTCACTCTCCACCATATGGAAATTTACAATAAGTAATTTACATCTGCATAAGTGTTCTGGATATGTAATACAGACATGGTCCAAGTGCAATTTTGAATGTCACAGTAAGATAATTAATACACATTATAGTGAAAGTTTAACTTGCTTGTGTTTTAATAATGTAGGATTCAATATAGCTTTTTGGGCAATTAAAGTCACAACAGCGTTAGAAAGGTTTTGGGCCAACCTCTCCTACTGGGAAAAGGAAGGAGACTATTTTACTCACTGTAGGAAAATACTGTCTCTGTATAGCTCCTTCCTTCCTCTCAAATCTCAAGTAAGTATTCAGCAAAATTACTATTGCTATCATCTTTGAAGGAGTGTAGCTAAAAATAAGATTAGGGAACAGCAGTTTTCCACAGAGCCGTGTCCTGGAAAGAGTCTGCCAATTCATGACACATGATTAAGATTATTTAAGCTAGATTGAGGACAAAAAATAAAACCACTATTGCTTCAAGAATCCTGATTCATAACCTGGTTTAATGGAGAAAATCTAAATGGCTCCACTGCATTCCGTCACCACAGGATTATGTGAAGTTTCAAGATTATTCATCTGAATATGTTTTTGGTAAAGCTGCAGGAAAGGTGAGAAAAGATCCTCCGTCCACAGAGCCCTCTTCTTTCCCTTGCAAGAAGCCAGAATCTTTGAGAAACTGAGGGGCAATGTAGCAAGTTTCTTTATGTATTATTTCAGTTTTCTTTCCTCCAGATTCACTTGAGATACAAGATGGTTGGGCCCTACTTTGTAACACTCATTTCCTTTTGACAGCTTTTGACAGGGATAACCTGCAACAATTTATTCCTGGTTTTGGAATTTGTCTTGTGATTTAATGATTCCTACATTTCAGATCCTGAAATCACCAATTACACCTGGGGAGACATCCTAAACACTAATTTCTTCCTGAGATTTTGAATTTGTCATTCTTTATAAAGAAAAAAAAGATAATAAATTATGAGAAAAATCAGTCTTTAGAAAAAGTAATAGCATTTTTCAGGCCAGAGAAAGAGCCGAGCTCTGACAAGTCTTTCAAGCTTGATTCCAAATACTCTTCTAGAAGAAATGTCCTATTCTGCAGTGCAGAGTACGCTCTTCTCAGCCTTACTATCCAAATGATAAGACAATCAGAATTAAAAGTGCTTGAGAGGATTTCCTGCTCTCCTCAAGTATCCTCAAGTGTTTTCTGGCTTTTCTTCTCCAATTCTTACATGTAGCCTCCAAACTTCTTTCATGTTCAGGACACTGAAAGGAAAAAAACCACCCAAAACCCTACTTTAAAGTGTCAGAAAGTAATTTTTTTCTACCCCATTTTTCTTTTCTTCTTGACATTTTTCAAATTATTTTCTGACATATGAATAAATTATTACTTGTCTCCAGACAGAATTGAAAAGCAATAGAGGCTAGGTAGGGTTGGAGGATTTATTGTCATGAAGAACTGAACATTTGATTCCAGAGATTCGTGGTAGGGAGAGAAAGAGCCTATAATTGTTCTAAGCATCAACTTAACAGATGTGTGCACAATAGGCAGGAAGGTTATTCTCAGCAGTTGCCCCCTTGCGGGAGGAGAAGGTCTGAAGAGAAGGTACTGTGCTGCCTAACAGTAAGCCTGTGGCGTAACCCATTAGCTACACAATATAGTCGTTGATATCAAAGATTTCTACTGTGAAAAAAAAAAAAAAAAGAAATCAACAACATACTGCAACCAGAAGATGAAAAGCAAAGGAAAATAAGAAAAAGAAACCAACTCTCCAAATCTCAAGCTAATTAAAAGCATTATTGAAAAAAATTCAACAGAAATGATGAGTTGTATATATCACGATTGTGCGTTGTATTACTAGCAGTTGTTAGTTGCTGCTCTGGGAATGCAAACATATTAGGAAATGGAAAATCACACAGCTTTTAAGAATGGTTTAAACTTTTAAGAAGCTGCTTCTGTAGAGAGAGCTTTCTAGAGTCTCTATTTCTGCTTGCTATTGTGAGATCCAGTTCTAACAACTGGCATTGCTGCTGGGGTATGTGATCAATTTGAATGTGATAAACTAGCCCAGAATACAGGAAAAAGTGTTCAGATGTAGGAAAGAAAGCAAACACACACAGAAACAAGTAAAACCTGAATCCTGAAATAGGCCCAGCACTTACTCAGATGGGACTTGTAAATCTATGGGTCATTTTTCAATTTCTGGAAAAGCAAGCAGCTTAAACAAGGAACAAATAGCTTCTAAAACATTTTTCTAGAGTAGAATGTCAAATCCACAAGCTAATGCTGGGTCCACCTGAGACCAAATCCAATGATAGCTATTAAAGCTAGAAATGTGCAGGAAATGAATAGATACCTTTAAGGTCCAAAGGCTCCCCAGAGACAGTGCAGGGTCAGTGGTAGCCGTGAACATGTGTTGATGGAGGCAGCAGACTGACAAGATGGAAGACTTACATCTGCAGCAGTTAAATTCCATCTTGAGAAGAGTGCAATAAACCTCCTTCCAGTGAGTAGACACATCCACCCAGCATGAGGAGGTGGTTATAAAGTGGTCCCCTCACCTCACAGTTACTGCAGGTTCTAGTAGCAATGACCACCATCTTCACTTTTTACTGAAGTAAAGCTTGCTGCTTGCTATTGCGACTGCCGGCAACTTGACCACTCAAAGACAACTAGCTAATATGCCTGTGTAGAGGGAACTGCATTTTAGCCCTCATTCTTTACTATGCATGATCCCTTCAAAATGAACTTGAGATATAGTATTTTTTTTCTTATTAACAGATATGGTTGCATGGCAAAAAAAAAAAAAGCCAAAAAGCAATGATTTCTTTTGCAAATGCACTGTCAAAAAACCTCAAACCCATTATATCGCAGAAATTGTTCAAAATAAACATGAAAGTATAAAATGAGGGATAATAAATACTGGAGAACAGAATACAAGCTAATAGATTAAAAAGTTCAAGAATGCTCCTTTTCTTAATGAACATCTTTAATGGGACAGACTAGCTGTTAGTAGGATAACTTAGAGAGAATTTCACAGGAGGAAGCAAAATTACAGAGTTACTAACGCTCTGCCAGTGCAGTGATCTGGTAATCCAAAAGTGCATGTTATTTGCTCTTTTAACCATGCTAGAATTCAGAGGTAAGAACTAAAAGCCCTTTCAGAAAAAGTTATGTAAAAAACTGCAGTTAAATGTTACTTTAAACTATAAATATCACTGACTGCAGGCAACAGAACATCTCCCTTAACTGAAATACAGTTTACCCTACTCAGTAAGGCAACATGCCCAAGATTTTATCAACAGGAATTTGCAGGCGCATTATTATGTGATCAGGTTTTCATGAGCATTCAGTTCTGTCAGCCTCCCAGTTACCTCACGGGAAGCTCTTCAGAGGTCAGCAGCTCTGCAAACCTGGACTCCTCTTTGTGTGACCAGGTGTAGGAGTATTACAGTAGGTCCCACTTTTTCATAAAGTGAAATGAAACATTTCTTGATCTTTCTGTCTAAAATAGTCAGCATACTATAAAGAAAAGTGATAGGTCCCAGTTGTGCTGATTTAGTCAGAACAATCATATCAACTAGCACGATAAACTGCTAGTTCAGTACTTTTTTGTAATTGCTCGCCCCTGCCACACAGCAGTACAGCTGTGTGCTGGCTCATCTCTGCCCTCCCCAAATGAGCTGGTTTCTGAATGGAAGACACTTGGAAGATCTGATCAGTTGCTGATAATCTGATTTGTCAAGAGTAGTCTTTACCGCATGCTTGTTGAATAGGTATGGTAGCATGCATTTAACTTCCAGGAGTTCTTAAGAGTTTAGTGCCTCCATGGAGGCAAGCAAAGTCCAGAACAAAGCTCTGCTATCAAAACTTAAGAAGCTCAGGCAGTGCTCACGCAGTCTTTCTGCAATAGCTTCTCTCAAAATAGGTTTAGACATTTGTTTTCTACCATAACATATACACTTAAATTGGCTTTAAAGGCTTATACAAGAGTATGTTTTCATAGGCACAGTATGTATGTTCCTATAAATACTGCGAATAATTTTTAAGTCTGAGATAAAACTGTGGTCAAGATATCACTAAACTGTATAGGCCCACCACCTATCAATAGCTCTCCAAATGCATATGGATCAGTCTTTTGTATTTTAGGGTGTCAAGAAAATAATGATGAAAAAGAATCAGTTTATTTAACCTGGATGTTTCCAATGCTTTAAGTCCTCCCAAGTCTGCTCCAGAAACTAAAACAGCATCGAGGGTAAAATGTACCCCAGTGCCACGCACCTCTTCACTTTTACTGAAGTATCGTATAGCCCTGTAACAATTGGCACACTAAAAGGCAGCAGACATTTGTACTGGCAAAACTTGGCTATAAATGCTTCAGTGTTGTTTATTAATTGCTGTTTTCTAGCTGCCATACTTCAGTATTAATTATTATTTGTCACTTCTGTGTATCCCAGCCCCAGACATTTTGTGCACTAAAGAATCTCAATGAAATTAAACAAAAACCCTGTAATGAGCTGAAAAACCACAGTCTTGCTTTTATCACTTTATTTCATTTGACTTACAGTGTTGATACAGACTGTAATGGCATTTGAAATGCACTTTCTAATTTTAGCCTTACAAATATTAATTATTATGTAATCTTCAGCAGGGCTATATTGTAATTATACAGCTATGCTGGCTTTCCTGATAAAACTTTCTTGGAAATCTCTCTTGTGCTGGAAAAACCCAAATAAACAGAGCTGTGGATGAACTTCCAACGAGGTTGGGTCCCTGTAAGTATGTTAAGCCAGCAGGCAGCCCAAGCAAGGAAGCCTGAGGCTATGGCTTCTCTTATGTGAGGTATGGAAAAAACCTCCCCCTCAGTTTTAAACCTTATTCTAAGAGATTCCTCCATGATAGTAGGCTCAGAGATGGTGCAGAGAGAAGCCACTTGCTTGCACAGGCAGTAATTAACTCATAGTCAGGTCAGAAAGACGACCATTTTGTAAGCAAGAATTCTACCAGAACTTAATTAACAAACAAATAAGAAATGTTCAGTTTCTCCTAACACTAGTTTTAACCCAGGTTTCAGAACATACCGTGCATATTAAATATATGCAGAATCTATATTTGAGTTGTAGTCAGTCCACCATTTCTTTTTTTGGCCTTTTGCAATGATACCACCTTACAATGCAAAAGAAAGAAACCAGTATGCAGCCACACCATCCCACAGTAAGTCACTTCAGCTACACTCAAGTGGGTTAATCAGGTCTGAGCTATGAATTTAAAATGTGTTTTTCATGATTTCCTCACCTTAGATGGATTGTCAATAAGAAACAGATCTGACTGAATCTTGTTAGCTTGACATTTCAGGAAAACGCTGCTTATACAGCAAGCTGAAATGCTTTATTGGGACAAATCCTGCTGAGTGCAGCTACTGGCAACGTAGGGGCTTTCTACTGTATCCTTTGCTCAGGAAAAACACAGCCTTCTCTCATTATCAGCCAAGGGATAACACAGTGAATAGTAATTGGCTGATTTTCAAGCACAAACTAAATCCTACCTGCTTCCAGCTAGCCAGTCAGCAGGCCCTGCTGCCTGCACATTGCTGTATGTGAAAATTGACTTTCACAAAACGGTATTTTCAAAGTGCTTTCAAGTCCCATTAGTGTTCAACGAGGCTTAGATTACTAAGTGACTGAGATGCACGTAGAAATTTTATCTATAGCTCCCATGAGACTGACCAGTGCTTTGGCTGGCCTTCTATACCACCTCTTCCTATATTTAGAGGAGTCAGCACTAGACCTTTCACAGGATGAAGGAAAGGAGGAGATTGACCTGTAAATTCTCCACTTCTTTCCAAAGAACATAAAAAACATTTGGCCTGTAACATGCCATTTACAATGTACAGTAGTGATAAGCCACAGTCCTGTTGTTTTATGAAATACGTGCAAGCGTCTCACAGCTAGCTAAAATAAAAACAACCCTCTATTCTAAATTCCCAGTTTAATATAGAGATGCTTAAAAAATACATCCTTTGAGTAATGACAAAACTGATTATTCTGGAGAATTTCTCTTTAAAATTGCTCATTTCACAAAACTAGATAATCAGTTTGAAAATACATATTTTATAAGCATGTGTATATACAAATACACACCAACTATTGGCTGGAGCTGGATCATTTCTCTTGCTGGCATTTCATCTGATCCTATTCTGCAGTGATTCTGTGGGTAGTCAGAAAGTTTCATGGGAATGTGGTATTTATTCTCTGGAATATCATATGGCATTTTCTTTTTTTTTTTATTGATACAGATCTAACTAGGCTGGAAGAGTGCACATCTCTATGCATTATTTTGTCTGCATTATGGTACCATCTAGAAATCCCATTCTGGGACTGGAGCTCCACTGGAGCGGGAACTGCATTACATTTTAAATGCCCATGAATACACAAAAGGTGTTCATGCCCCCAGTCACAATCCAAACATACCTTGAGAGACAACAGAAAGCAGGGTAGGGTTCAAAATAACTGAACAGGCTTGGTATAATATACAGCAGCCACAATATGTCAGCTCCCTAGCCATTTCTGAATAATCTTACCTGTCCCTGTTCCACATTAGTATTTCCACCATGTTCAGAAACAAGCCATTGCTGCACTTAAATATATTTTTAAGTCTGAGACCAGACTTTATTTGTGCACTCTTGGCAGGTGCTATTTAAGACATTTTTATAACACTACAGCTAATGCTACCAGCTAACTTCCCATCTAATAAAGTGTTACACACTTATTGATTGACATTTCTCCACGTCCAAATTTCCAATACTAGCTCGGTTTGTTCTGTATCAACAAAATAAAATGAAAATGCCATATGATTTCCCAAAGAATAAATAGCACATTCCCATAACACCATTTGACTACTCACAGAAGTACTGCAGACTGGAAACAGAGGAACTGGCAGCAAAAGAAACGGTCCAGATTTATCCAGTTAACTTGAGATTAGGCAAAGCTGAATGCAATAAAAGCTGTGTACATAGTACTACTGGCCATGTATGTACCATTACGCCATTCAAGAAAACTGTTTTTTCTGATCTTACCTGCAGGGAATTAAAAAACCAAACCAAACAATGTAGGTGTAGTTTAATGCAGTTCAGCCAGTATAACTGAAGAACTTCTTTCACGTATTTGTTTGCCACACTGTGGGGATGTAAAATGGTCTGTTGCCCTTATTAACATTTTCTCAGACTGGATAAATACAGTATCTTCCAAATTCTGCATTACCTGTGGCACTCCTGGCAGTTAGGGATCCCCTAGCGAGGGTTCTGTGGGACATCTGAATAAGGCCACAGTCTCGAATCTTTACCTTGCGCAGCTTTTAATACAGCACTGCTAGGCAATGGCTTGCAGGGAGTGTGTTTCAGTTTTTTCTGCTGTGAAACAGGAATATTTTGAGTAACTGTCATTGTAACTAGAGGCCTTGATGTATTTTTCCAGCCGAGTGTACTGGCTATAGAGAAACAGTTGGTCTCACTTGCACATGGACTCTGTTTCTCCCTGTGCCCTACAGACATTTAATTGTTTAATTACAGTCAAACATGCTGGGAGAATGACAGGGGACTCGTGGGAAACTGAGATACAGGTTCAAATTGATTGAGATCAAATAGCAATATGAGGTATTGGCTCTCCATCTGAGGTCATAGCTTTGACTGAAGGCTTATTTTAGGAGCCTTGAACCCACCTGCGAATATAAACTCTCTTTCAGTCTAACAGAAAGTTTCGGTTTAGCTGAATCAATGTTTTCCAGTAAGAAAGCTCTTTTAGTTTCTAATTTGCGCATTCTTCTCACTAATGGTGATTTGCATCATAGAAACATGAATACCTATTAATCACTCATTCTAAATAGCCCATCTGAGCTCGGGAAGACTAACAAATATGGAATTTATTTTGTAAAAAACATGCTGCTTGTAATATTTCCAACTCAAAAATCTTAGGTAATTGACTTGTTGGACTGGGTTCTTCATATCAACTTGTAATGCAGAATCAATTTTGATGATGGATGAGAAGTTTAAGATCATTTTATCCCCTTCAGTAGAAGGTTCCTTAGGGAACGGACAAAAGAACCTAATTAGTCTTTTCCATTTCTACTTTCTATTTTCATGTTGAGTCAATCATAAGCATCAGGAGGTAATAAAATCATCACTATTCTCTAGCTCAAAAATATGAGTTCATTTTGGCTACTTGTTTCTTTTACTTTTCCCCAAGGACCTTATTGTGAAGGAATGCTGTTCATGCTTGTGAGTAAGATATTCAGATGCTGTATTTTTTAAACTTGTGCTGGGAGTTCAAGTGCATTAACATGAACACTTTACCCAGATGAACAAACAAGATAATTTAGTCTACATTAAAGCATAAGTAAAATGCTAGCAAAAGCAAATTTGTTATAATTTATTATCCTGATAGGCATCTCATGAGTGAGATACATCACTCACAATATATTTTTCTATTTAAGGCTGGAGAACTTTGGTCCATTCATTTCTTCCTCAGCCATAGAAAAATAGTTAGAATCAAACATCAGTCAGATCAAGATGTGTGCGAAGGTCGTTAACAAGTAAATATGTATGTGGATATTTTTCCTTTTAACTTCAAGATAATCATGGTAAAAATTAAATCTGCATGACACCAAATTCTCTTAGCACTTACTTATTGTTATTTTTGGGAGCACATTGGTCATTTTCACCACTTCAAGCAGGAAAGGGCAACCCTAACCTTTTAATTCTATGTTTTATTGTATTTTATGGCAGACTGCAGTATTTGATGTACACTGTAAACAAGGAAAGCCATTCTAACATGCGGACTGTATTTGTGCTTAGTACAGACACAGCAACACAAGCACACTTGCAACAGAATGAGATTTAGCAGCAGCAGAGGGAATTTCCACAAAGTCTACATCTGAATATGCAACTGCACGGAAGAATACAGATGGATAGGGAAAGAAATTAATCCAATAAGCCTGTATCTTTTTTTTTTTTCAAAGGCAGTGCATCAAAATCACCCAGGCTGTCATGTGCATTGGTGGCCATATCAATATAGATATTTTAGTTGCCACCAAAGGATATAGAATAGAGAAAAGATGACAGGTTTTAAAGATCGGGATATGGGGACAAGACAAAAATAAACTGCCTTATTTGTTTCTTGGTACATTTGTTTCTGAAATACATTCTGTTTGTAAATTTGCTACACTCTTTT